>QYTT01079910.1:6556-17153 GCA_006980735.1 Dasypogon diadema | reverse complement strand
AGTAGTAGTGGTGTCCCGCAGGGATCTATCTTCGTGCCAATGCTCTTTTCCGCGTTCCACGAGAATAGCAGTGATCTGTTCGCATCAAGTTATTTTGGAATTTAAATAAATTCCCTGATTTTAACACGATCGATACACTCTAAGTGTCGTCCACCCAGGAATATAGCACTCATGGGTTTAATAAATGTAAAAAATATCGAAAAGTAAGAATTATGTGCATTCAGCTAGAGCTCACTTATAACTTACTTATTATAAATGCGAATCAACAACTAGTACTGGAAGATCATTGATGTACGTACTGAATAGTGGTGGTCCCAATATGGAGTCCTGTGGCGTTCCTAGAAAATGAACTTGTCTCATTAGAAATGACGTTGTTTACATTAACTCTTTGAAATCTATCGGGTAGAAAATTAGCGATAAGATGTTTTATAATAGTAGAGCTCAACCCAAATAGCTGAGAAATAGAACTACTTTCACTGAAAATTTCATAATGATTTCTTAAAATGCCTTCTGCAAAAATTACACTGTTGAGCATCTACCGTGTGATTGCCGCGGCTGTAGAAAACAAATATTTGGAATATCGAAGTTCTTTAGTGAACTGGGAGAAGTATCTGACGTGGAACTTAATAAACTCTGTGCATTCTTGATTTGCTGAAGGTGATCTAGTCTTTTCTAGGTTTTAAACGCAGCAGCTATTAGGAACTTTCTTTGGCAAAGTAAGGTTTTACAAATATTGTATTACAACGGACATCGGTATTTTTACTACACAACTGATATGATAAGAACTGGAATTGAAGATATTGGTTTACCACTTCTAGTTCTTCAGTTCTTTATTTATCTCGGAGTTCTTTACTATTTCGTGAATTGAATGTGCCCTACCTCTCTCCTTTTTGGTCCGAAATCTTGTTACCATCAGATCACTTTGGTGAATTTTACTGCCTTATAACAATTTTGCCAATTCCAAGTGGATTCTTCCTTCTAGTGGTGAAGACTTTCGTATCCTTCTGGGGTAGTAATCAAAGCAACTTTTGTTAATCGGGGACCTCGTGTTTAGTCAACTTGGAGTAATTGAACTATTTATCTGCGGACCTTAATGTATGGAATAAGATATCAAATCTTGTGCTTAGATCTAATCCATAAACGAATTGAAATTAAGGAAAAAAGAGTTGGTGAAGGGAGAGTAATAATTTTAATCTGTGGTCCAAGAAAAAATTAAAGAATCTTAAGAAATTAGTGCGGAACGTCCAGAAGATATGCGAGAAGTTTCTTGATGATTATTTTTATTTCTGTTTTAATATCAGAAAATTACCATTGAGATGAGTATTTCAGAAGTGTTTTCAACACAAACTTAAGTATAGGAAGTCGCTGCATGGTTGTACGCAAAAATAATAAAAATTCGGGGAATTTGTCGAACCAGTTCAGGTAGGCTAATGACAAATTAATAAAATGCGATATGAGATCTAACCTTTAGCAAACCATTACCTGTACTAAGTGTTGGCTGAATCTTGTCATTATATGATTTTAAGATAAGCACCGCAATTATTATTAGTTTATTACAATTGTGGATTTTAGCGCACAGACAGCACAGAGATAAAAATTTTTGAAAATCATATGCCCCAGTACGAAAGAGGTGCGCTGTGATATCATACCGGAAAATGAAGGTGAACTCCTTTGTATTACGTCATCAAATTTCGAGTTCAGTTGAACCGATCTGAACTAAGTTCTTGCAATTCTTTCTGTTGTGTGCGTCATTTTTACTTTTCATTTATCTAAAAGATATCAATAATTTGCACCAACCTAGAGATTGATAACAAATGATCGATAAGAATTTATTGAAATAGACAAGTACAGCGGAAGCAAGTGTGGCTAGTTGAATTAGCCGCTTTTGTTAACTCAGTCGGAATAGGCAAAGGTATGCGGAGTTGTTTAGTGTAAGGGATGTGAATTTCATTTTTAAAGTTCGGGGAGGTTGACAAATAATTCGGGAATCAAGAGTAGTAGTAGTGCTTTTCTAGGACTTAATTGGTTGTAATTTGTATGAACTATGGAATCGACGGTAAGTTAGACCGGTTATTCATTAATTTTTTTTTTGTTGAGTGCTTTTTCCTGTGAATTGATAAGTTATCTTTAATAATTCAATAATTCGGAATTTTGACTTCAGTTAATTCCACTTAAAAAAGAAAAATCAACAACAGTTGCAAGTATTTTTTTAGCTTTTTGAATTTCATGCAATCATACTTGACCCGAACCTACTATGGAATCGGTGACAAGGTAATTATTTCAATGGAGGAACTCACTTAAGCTTATCATACAATACCCTTCGGCAGTTATCGCCTATTCTTTTGTACCTTTTCTATTAGAATGCTTCTACTATGAAACCATATTTAGTTGATAGTGCTGTTTTGTGTAATATCAGCACTGTTTGATGTTTCAGTATCTGACATTTTCATCGAAAAGTACTTTTAAAGGTAAATATAAACTCATTATGATAATCTTTGCTGATAACGCATGTGGTTTGTTTCTGTCAATGCTCTCGGAATTACTATCTAAATTTCTACATGATTACGCATGTCAAAATCGAAATTTTAAGTGGATTATTATTAATTAAGTCTAAAATAAATTTTGGGAATTCTTGAAGACATGATTCTGGAGATATTTGTGAAATTAGGAAATATTATAGAACGGTTTGTGACATGGCAACATTTGGTGTAAGATTCTTACATTTTATAATGTTATGAAAGTAGTAGTCGTTCAGTTTCCTGTAATAATGGACCTATTGGCACGTTAAGAACAATTTAGACATCGTCCGCCCATAAGTTTATCTGTATATCTTCAATTACTAACATCAAGTAATTTCTAAGCAAGTGGAATACCAAAGGCCCTAGAAGTGAATATTGGGGCACACTTCTGCCTTATCCACGTGTACACCTTAACGGATGTCCACAGCTATTTGACATACGATTTTTGAACCCATGTTTCGTGTTCTTCCATTGTGCAATTGATCTTCGAGGCCAGTGTTCCCCTTTGTATTTCTTTAGTTACTGCTTTACTTTCCTCGTCGTGTAACCTTTGCACTAAAGCCTTTTTTCTAATAATGTTGCAAAAGGGCTTGAACTATTTTCGAATCAGTTTACTGATATCTTTTTTGTGGTTGTTGGGGTCACTCCATCGTTGATCTTATACGTTGGTAGCCGCATAATTTCCATAGATATTGTGTTAGATAAAGAAAATATCAGTTATTGCACTGTTCTTGACCTCAATCAATAAATGCTTTAAGGAAAAACACGTACTTATGCGAAATTAATTAATGATGAAATTCACGATACCAATTTAAATTGCAATTAAAAGTTGAAATACTGCAAAAAAAAGTGCAGATTCATAAAAATTGATCGAAGTCTGGCCCTTAATTAAGATTCGGTAGGACACCTGTGTCTCACTAGGGCCAAGAAATTTAAATATGATATTATATAGCTTATTGCACATCTGGAGAAATTATATTGAAATGGGAATTTTTTAACCAATTTCTGTGAAATTTTTAAATAAAATTTTCATTCATCAAATTCGTAATAAGTTTCTTTCAGAAAAGAAGATCACATTAATAGCTGATTTGGTTGGATCTGGGAAGAAGATCGTGTTATTTAATGATCTGATATACTTTAGACAAGATCATATATTCATGAGATCTAAAACTGATTTAGGTTTTAACTAGGAAGGATATAATTCGTTGATGTAATATACTACTGATCTGTATAATACAATAAAAAAAAAGATCAGTGACCTTGTTGGTTCTTTATGGAAATTCAGAGCAATAGTAACGCTGCATATTTTTTATGTCTAACAATTACGAATATTAATAGCTTTAGTGCGCAGAAGAGGTTCAAATTACCTACATTGATTATATTAAATATTTTTTAGTGGTGCCAAAATATAGAACGTGGTTCTATGTTTTGGCACAGCGGATGATCAAAAATCAATAAAAGCTTACGCAAAGCTTGCAAGATCACATGGAAGCTTAAAAGCTCCACTTTTTAGATACTCAGATACTTGATCGAATTATGAATTCGGCTTTGCTTAGTGCAGTTCTGGGTAATTATGGAGCTGGTATGGTGCATTTGATGGGTTAGTCTCGGTGCCGTACAGATCTCCAGTTGTTTTTCTGTGATATTACGCGATTTCTGTTACTGGGCACGCTGCACGCTCAAGTCAACATTGTGATAATTTATCGTATGGAACTTTAACACTTTGGTGTATATCAGTAGAGTACAAAAGGTGTTAAATGAAAGTTATTTTTTGAACGCACTAATTATGAGGACCTCTTCTTTGGCATTGCTAAGTTATTGAATAAACTTGTTGTTGGTGAGATATTAATGTGAAGTAGGAAATTGTGAGGATTAATAGTGATCTGAACAAATGCAATCAAACACACGAAGCAATAAGGTGATATTTTTTTGTGAAATTAAAATAATTATAAAGTGGAAGATGTATTTTGGGAGCCGGCGTGAACACTTGGGATATCGACCTGTTACAAGTGGTATACAATTGTTAGTAAAACAGGACCAAACATACTATTCGAAACCAACATTTCCTTGGTGGAAGGTAAGGCACTATATTAAGATCACCACTTACACAATAGTAATGTGTAAACAAAATAATTACCAATCGTATATACAACAACATTAAATTACCGAAAATAGAATTGATATAAAAGTATAAAAGTGTAACTTAGAATCAAAGATTAATTTCCTCAAAAAGTTGGTTAAAAGTGGGCGTATGTAACACCGTCACCGGCACGTTTGACTATCTATTATCCAATTTTACCCACATTAGCACAGTTTTTAATCTATGTGATTATTTAAAATTTCTACATGAGTAGACACAGAACGTGCCATTAATGTGAGAGTCTAACAATTAGATATGCAAAATAGTAGAATTTTCTCAACTATTGTCGTCTATTTTACTTAATCCCCTTTACCCTATAATTTTCCATATATTCAAGAGCTAATTAAACTACTATTTGATAAGAAAGTAGGAATTAGGTACCTAGGAAAATTTCAAAACAGTAATTCACAAAAGAGATACCACTAATTACTGGAACGAATTTTATTTTGCATATTGTATACGTGTACAGGTGGAGTTAGAGAAGTCACTTTCTGTTCTTTATCCCTGTTTACAGACACAAGGGAAAATTTTAGTGATACTCATAAAATAATGTCGTTTTTTGAGGGGTCCATATTTTCTGATTTGTTTCTTAGAGTTGCTGTTGGAGTCAGCCTATTTGTATTTTGGTTTTTTTAGTATATACGTGTTGTTGCGGACGGTGTTACCTTTAACTCTTATAATATCAACGCCGGTGAACCGCAAGATTCCGAACTGTACCTCACTCTGTTTCTTCTTTACATTAGTGACCTTTGATCTCTGTCTACTATTCGATCAGAATAAAGTATAATATTCGTAGAAAAAAATGTACTTCTGTGTATTTTTGATAAATGTATCAATGCAAGTGTAGAGTTCTAGTAGAAAAACATGCTGCTTTGATTAACAGGAAGGTTATTACCCTCGAGCGTGATGATGCTATGCATTATATTTCAAAAATAACAAAATGTCATGCAATTGCAATGGAAATTTTTCTTTCACTCTTTCTATATTAAGCGTGGGGAGAAGGCTTGTATTCGATGATAGTAAATTTACTAGTTAGCTTATATTTTCAAATTCCATTATATATACAGTGACTAGTGCCTTGCTATTTATCACATGATTCCTGGAAGTGACATTAAAGAAACGTGCATACCTCTTTCCCCCTAGGAACACCCATTTAGTCAAGATGGTGGATTTGCTTTTTTATGTACCTTTCCGCTCAACTCCTTGTAAATTATTTCCTGCACACTTTTTGAAGCCAAGCAAGTGTTATTCGACAGGGAATTCTCCATACGATCAAATGAATCCTCCACTATACCCTTTGTCTCTTCATTTCGTCCTTCCCGTGTTACAAACATAATATTCCAATTTCCAACATTAATGTGTACAAAAGTACTTCCGCATATTCTTTTAAGAGAAAAGCAATTTCATTTCACAAGCAGGGCTTGTTTTAAGGAGTCTTAATAATAGAAAAATTCATATTATCTTGAGAAACTGGTTGCGCTTCACTCAAAGGACAAATACAGGAATGTAATATCTAAAGTTGCAGAGAGGATTTTCTTTAATAATTCTGTAAACTTTGGCATTGAAAATTGTTCCTTTTGAGCACACAGCACCACACAGAGCATGAAGAAAGGAATGAGCTGCATACGAATTTGTTACATAGCCTTGGGAGGTATGCAGCAAAATTTCCATAAATATTTTATTTTACTTAATGAATGATTTCCATTCCAAATGGAATGCATGGCATTCCAAAATCTGTGTTTATAGTTTTTTGCAACACTAAAATTTTGACTATTAAATATAAAATTTCCAAAAAGCTAATATTAAAATTGTTTAAATTTTATTTTGTATTTTGAATATCGAAAAGGCTCGCTATTTACAGAAAATGCGATGCAATTTAAGTTTCTTTTTTCTGAATGAGAGGCGATATTCAGGTTGGTACGTTGGCTACATCTATAATTCAATTCTTACAGATATCGAAAATATTAGTGATTATTTCCAATATAGCAATTGACTTGCATGTAGATGTGTTTTCTTTTTTGCTCAGCTTAGAAAAAGTAGCCATTTCCATAAGCTTTTTGATCGGTCTGAGTCCTTTTGATGTAAGACAGAAAGTTTCTGTGACTTAGTATAAGTTTGCTTAAATCACTGTCTAAATCTAAGAAGTGTCCATAATATCGTCGTGCTTTACTCCAATTAAATTAAATCAGTAATCAAAACAGAAGTATAACAAAAAAGAGAAAAATAAATACAGAAATAAAAGTAAAATATATAATAAAGGGATATTCACTGTTTCAAATATTGTAAGAAGTTAGCAATACAAAAAGAAGGGAATATAAATTCGCATTTATAACTTATAATTCGCTTTTTTTGCAAAAAATGAACGTTAGTTGAAAACAAAAGTCTTCTTCTTCTTCTCCCTATGAATATGAATATGCATCAAAGCAAGGACGTTTAGAAATTTGCTCTTCATTGCCTGAGGGGATATCAAACCCTGGAGATCTAAAAAAGTACGCTCTCTAGGTATAATTTGAGAGATGGATATTGGCCGCTGAATTAATAGGGTTATTTGTAGGATCGCTATAGGTTGATTTCATTTGGAGTACAAACTAAGTTGTCTTGGAAAACACACTTTCTAAGGATAGGAGTTAGAAAGCTTCATGGATTCAGAATACTGCTAAAATACCTTAGGATTTGTCTTCAGTCTTCATCTTTTCCTCAGTGTCTAGAATATACTATACTTTTCGTAGCATTCCTTTATTAATACCTTTATCCCATTGCGTAAACAAGAAAATGTTCGTGAAAAGTCGTTAAATGAGTTTTGATCCTGTACAAGAATACTTCTGACTCTCGCATCCAGGAACAAGGATGGCTTTTTAGGCATGAAAACTATTGCATATGGAGGCTACTATGGAAGAACCTTCTTAACAAAAATCGCCAGCTTATATTTTTGCAAAGAATCAAATATCTTTACAAATGTTGTGAATAATTCATTACTGGTGAAGGAGAGTACGTTGAAAAACAAAAAAATATACCGTTTAATAAAATAAGGTCAAAGCTTTTAGCTATTTCTCGTATATCCAGAAATATTTCACAATAAACAACAATATCTTGAATATCAGCTGTGATTGTTTTTATTTTAGTTGGACTAGGTTGTTAAATTTCGATCAGAAATTCCTTCACCGGACTCGGCTATTCAAATTCGAATTGAATTTAATTTAAATTCATATTTTTTTTTTACACTGAACTTGATTTTATTAGATACAATCGGTAAAAATCAATCTACACAATCATGAATTTATTTTATTGTGCTATAAAATTTGCTAAAAAATGCAAAATAAACCTCAACCATATGGTCTTAATTATTTTCAAATCTCACAGAATAAAATGCTACAAATTCCACTGGAGAATTCTTGGAGCGATTGCAAAAGATCTTACATAAGCGAATTGCCATAAGCGAATCTTTACGATGAAAAGAAATCAAATCGAAAACAAATGCCGTGAAGATTGTTTCAGTCAGGCCCAGGCATTCATTCACATCGTATCTGATATCTGGTAGATAGTATGCCAAGCGAAAAGCTAACTGAATAGAGAACTTGGAAAATCTCTTATTAATTCCAATGTTTTTTTTACTTGTTTTCTTTAACTGACATCATTCTTATGTTGTTTCACTAGATGTGACCGAAATAAACTTCATTGCCATCCAATATGACTTGGTCATTACTTCCTTCCTAACCTTGATGTAACCGCGCTACAGTAATTTGGATGTAACCTTGAAATTGACCGTGAAGGTGGTCACAAATGGCTGCACTATTCCCAGAAGGCTAGTTGTTGTTAAGACTATTATGTTATCTAGAAAAGCTAACTTGTTCTGTGAACTTTCTGAAGAGATGCAGGTGCTGGAGTACTCCCAACTGTGTTTTTTTCTTCCATTTTTAAACCCCGGATGATAGAAAACATATCGACAGTTGCCTGCCATCATACGTCATAGGTTTCTAGATTTCCATTGTTCAGTTGGTGATGGAAGATGAAATAATTCTCAAAATAAAACCTGATTATGTCACCGTCTTCCAAGCAGTGTGGGAGTTACGAGTGGAGCTGCATATCTTTGTAATGTTTTTTAATTTATAATAAAATTGTTTGGTTTTAATGAGTTCGCTGTTCAGAAAACTCGCTTTGATTTCAATTACGAGTTATGTAAGGCAGAATATGTGGCGTGAGATAATAGGCGGGAAGTGATTAGATACAACTGCATAAAAGGGAAATAAATACGATAATTACAGAATTAATTAGTTGTGATCATTGAGTGAATTACAATTTGTGAGTAGATCCAGAATTAAAAACTTTTACATGCTTTGATTGGCGAGAAAAGAACGATTCCTATAGAGAACACAATTTTACGATAAAAGTATCTCCATTTCTCTCTTTATTGTTATTGTAAAGGCTAAACTGGTTTACATTCATTTGATTCTGCGTAGAATAAATTTATATGAAGTACAAATCCCTTTAGATTTCTCATTTTGAAAGCAATTTGGTTACTTAATCAGGATCAGGATAATGACTTCCTTTAAACGAGCCAGAATTATGATATCAGTCGTAAATAATATTGCGTTCAATTTCATTGGGTGTATTGACATGTAAAAATAATGTTAATCTCACTATTTTTCTATAGAATGATAATGTTTATTTTTAGAAATCAATCTCAGCAATTTAGTCATTCGAAACTATATTTGTAACCTGTTTAAGAAATCAAAGTTTATGCATATTTTGTAATATTTTAGACCGGTTTAAAAAAGAATTTGTAAGAATTTAGTTTCAATAATGTTTCCATAACAGGAAAGGATTAATTGAAATAAAAAGGCGTTGCAAGTGCAATGACCAAAAGCCATTGTTCCCTGCAACAATTTGTGGTTCTTAATCCACATTAACTGATGTAATCAGTTGTAATGTTTGTCAAAAAAATCGGCCTCCACATCTGCGGCCGTGATAATTATGTGTCCACTTAATTTTTAGAAGTTATACGAGGTTTTTAGATCTTCGACACTCAAATTATAAGTTTCATCAAAATTAATAACAAACTGAGTCGGTAGTAGTCTGGTTTTTGCCGCAATTGTAGTTGTGAAACCATTCTGCTCAAGATATCTTTGGATATAAGGAGCAAGTTAGCTAACGATGAAGATGGCGTACTTGTGTTGTTCAACTTTTCCATAGCTTTTGATAGTTCTAGACTCCTTCAGCAGCCCTCTATCAATTTTCAGTTTTCTTAATCTAAAGTTGAATTAAATAAAAATTTTCTGACCAATTAATATCGATTTCAATAACAATTTCGAATGAATGAGTCTAATTCAAACCTTCTATCACTGTTCCAAGGAGTCCATCAGGGGTCTGTTATACGACCACTTTTTCCAGTCTGTAATTTCTCCTTGAACACATTCAATTTTCTATATTTATGAATGAAAAACATAGAATAATTTTGGGATTCGATTTTTTGCGAAGGTATGGAAGTACAAACGATATCACGCATCCGAGCCCTGGATCAATTTCAGCTCCAAGTAATATAGTTGTTTGATGACTAATGTTATAAATTTCGAGATCCAATTAGCCAGAAGGACCAAAGAGTTGTGGATACCGTCCGATGCCGGTTCAATTCTTCTCTGCCTAAACTTACTCTCTTTAAGAACGATGATCTTTGTTCTCATGGAATCCAGCTTCCTAAAAGAATATCAGCATGGAATAAAAGATGCGGAAAAAACACCTGGACGAATAATGCACATTTTGAATCATTGTTCAGCACTTTTTGTCAAAACACTCAAATGTCTGTGATGTTATTTCTTTAAAGAATTGCACGAAGCAACTTAAAAGGGGTGGGATCCTATAGGTTTCGTTAAGTCAATCTGGTTTGGGAAGTTTACCGCATTGTCCTTCCTATTCCTAACTTCTGTTGGATGGTAGAATAATG
>QYTT01079901.1:6698-19519 GCA_006980735.1 Dasypogon diadema | reverse complement strand
TCGAGTTTTATGCAGTAATCATCGGGGAATTATTGTGCTAAAAATTGCATACCAAGTTTTTTAAAGACAATCTTCGAGAATGTCAGGCCATGTGCAGAAATAAACCACCATCGTTTTTGAGTGTGTGTGTTGTATATATATCATAATTTTGACAGCATAACTTATGCGCTATTTTAAACAGCCGCTTGAATACGTTTTTCGAATGAATAACGTAATAGTGCCAAAAAACCTCGCTTTATGAAAGTATTCTAAGAGCGTTATAGGTTTCTAATTGGCGATAGATTCGAAATCACGATATCTGGAGGAATGAAGTAGTTAAGATGGCAAATACTCTTCGAAGGGTTAATTAAAAGGGATACTCTTGTAGACGCATGAACCTGAAGCCTTTCACATGTTTTAATATAAAAGTCTTGAAAGATTATAGTGCTTGTTTCAATGTATAGAACCATTAGAACCACTTTTCCATCATGACTAGTATTTAATATACCAATTCCTTTTGGTGTTATGCCACAAGGCCTTTTATAAACCTACCGTATTAAATTTTTAAAAGGACTATAAATTAATTAAATTAACAATATTTAATAATTAATTTAAAAAAATTGTTTCTTTTTCAGCTGCCGGATTTTTCTTCCATGCATGTCTACTTCTGGTCCTTTCCCGATGGAAACCATCTAAAGACGACAGTGCATTGTTTTATGTAATAGCAGCAGCCTGGGGTGCTTGCAACGCGATGTGGGAAACACTATTATTCGCACTTGTTACCTTAACACATACAAATCACGTCGCCGAAGTTATAGCTCCACTTCAGGCCCTCAGATTTCTCGGACTCGGCGTTACTTTTGCAGCTCATGGCTTTCTCTGTGAAAATCCGAAAATTTTAATTTTAGTCATAATTTTGGTGCTTAGTGTGCCTCCATATACCATGTTAGAAATTCGACTGGAATCTCAGCGCAAGGCACAGTTGATGTCCTTATGACGAAGTCTTTTCAGTTAGTCAAGAAGGAAAAAAGTCCTTCGGACTTACACAATTTGACGGCTTTACTTTCGTTGCCGTTTCCTTAATTGTAGAAATGAAGTCAATTGCGTAGAGAACTCGTCAAAAGATTACGCTTCAAATCATGACAGCCGTTTATAAAACTTAAATAAATGGGTGTTAGGTCTCTGCAGGATGGCCTAAACGTAGATGGAAAAGGAGCACGTAAGATTTATCAATAACACGCAAAATCTTCCATGGAAAGACAACCTCATTTTAAAATTAGAGAAAAAAATAATATCGTCGTGTACAAAATGGAAATGTTTACTACAATTTTTATATAGAGGAGCATTCGGTAGGATTCGTGCAAAAAAAACAAGGTTTTTAGCTATGACTTACGCAATCATTCTAAGTCTCGTTGCAGTTATAAATCAAGGCAGAGTGCTAAAGTTGTTGGTTTTTATAAGTGCTTAGCAATTAAGGTCGTTTGAATAGAGTCAAATACATACACAGCACACATATCGATAAGTATTTTCTTTTTTCATATTAATTTTGGAACGCTTTCAAGTGCTCACAGAAAACTTCTAAGCCCTTATACATTCCTGACTCTGTACATATGTCTATTTTTTAGGCTGTCTATCAGAATTTCCTTTCTTTCGACGTATGTAGGCACCTAATGTAATCAGTTCTAATTTTAGTAATTAAGGCGATATCTGGTTAACATTTTTTGTGAAAATGTATTACAGGAAATAAATCATATTGCATTTATCAATTTCTGCATTTTTTTAAAACCGTTTGGGCTTCAAAGAAAGGTCATTTAAAGAAACCTTAGCTTTAAACTTGTAATAAATAAATAAAAATTTCCATTTTTCAGTTACATTGATATTTTCCTTAGGACTTTCTCCATTTCCTTTCATCCACTTAGAAATCATATTATTTGCGATGTAAAGTACTTTTTTGTACTTAGAGCAAGAAAGAAAATGAACCGCCTGAACAGTTGCAAACAAAAGGGACTGGTTTGTTATACAAATAAACCTTTTCTACAGGAAATAGATATGAGATTAGTCGAAAGTGTGTTTATTATGAAAGAACAAAGAACAAGGTTACAAGGAATCGAGTTATAAACTAAGATTAAAGAATATTATCAAAGTATCGACACTTGATATCATCGAATCAACAACAGTTACTCTAAAGACCTTTTCCTGCATCACCTCTAAAATAATTATATGAACTGCTTTAAAACAATAATAAAGGAATTTAGAGATGTTTCTTTTCTTTTAAACAATTTAAAAATCCTCTCTTTCCAATAAGATACTCAATGAGGCCAAGCTGTCCAGTCAACTTGCTAAAAACATGCTTTGATAAAATTGATAATCGTCGAAATATTTACTAAAATCGATGTTTTAATATTTCGAAGATTTTAGAAAATTATAATAATCATTTAAGGAAGCCGAAGAAGAGCTTCTGGGAGATTCTACTAAAGTCTGCTTCATGGTTTCATGGAATTAGACCAATAGAAGCTGTCTGCAGACGTGTGAAGAAGTTTAAGATTTTCAACTTTAACCGCACACAGTTAGTATATATAAATTAAAAGAGTCAAAATAAATCTGCATTGTTATATCTTCTTTTATTAAAGCAAGACATTTTTTTTATTTTTGTGATAATGAGAAAAACATGAAAACGATTTAATTAGATGCGAAAATATATTATTCTGAACAGAATTAGAGCTTTTAAAACTAAATTCCACTGGTGAACGATATGCGTCAACAAAGCAAAAACTCTTACATCCCATCGAAATTTCGGAGATCGTCTATAGATGGTCAGCTGATACTCTTTTACAGTATGCATTATTGCGTTTAGAAGGAGAAGGAGCTGCAAAGCTGTGGAACGTAAGTGTAGAAGGCATCTTGACAACATTTTTCCAAATTATGAGCACGAGTCCAATATCTATCGAACTTTAACACTTTGATTGTCGCAATTAGCGTAAAAGCTTTTGTGAGAGAATTCTGCGTTAAAATGCTTTCGTCGTGAGAGAGCTTTTTAAATGCCGGTCAACGGTGACCGGCATAGCATTTAACGTATTAAGGGAGTAGCTCGGTTTGGATACTTGAAAAAATCAACAACATTTTTATTCGTTAAATTGATAGCCTAATATGTGTAGAATAATCCCTTCAAAGGATATTTTGAAATTCCCAGAATTGTACACAAGGAAAAATGTATTTTTTAATGAAATAAAAATATTACTTACAATTTCAGACATTGTTTAATATGTACAAAAAAACCCTACAAAAGAAAATACCTTTTCCTATTCCCTTTAAAAAATTCAGAAAATACTCCTTTTTTCAGCTACCCCCTTAAGGTGCAGAAAATGTAAGCAAAATAAAAATTTGGAAGAGTATGAGTTCGTGATGATGAACATTGGGCAACGAGACGATCTGCCAGATGGCGCTATTATTAAGTATATAATTAAAGATCTAAATAATCCTTATATTGGCTCGACTTGTGTTGCCTTATGGGGAATAGGGAAAGGTTGTCAGAGGGCAGACTGGAGGTTGTATTGTAGTGGGCTCCGGGTAGCTCAGAGGCCGTTCAGGCCCGAGCGGGGACTCAAGCGAACTTCATGCTCTAGGCTGAGCTAGCCCAGGCACATGACGGAGAAAGGGATGAAGGCGGAGCGGCATTCTTGACGGTTTGGCTTACGGGGAGAGTGTGGGGTCGGTTCACCTAAAAATCGCCGTCTCCTCCGTATCTCCCAGCAGAAGAAAAATCCATGCCACATAAGAAAGGGAGAGGATCGGGTTTTGAATTGGACAAGGAAGTAAAGAGGGGAAAATGTTATTTTTAGGACGCACAATGTTTTTATTGCTCCCTTTTGTTCTCGGTTTTATTGTTTTTGGCTGATGCAATAGTTTTTATGAACGTAGTTCTCGCTATGAGGTTTTTGCTACGTAAAATTTTCTGGCACGTGGCAGTATTCACCGCTGGGGTTGCATTTTTTTTATATGAAGCTCAAATTTTTCAGCTTTGGGAAAACGGTGTCTGTACATTTTATTTTATTTGTTCTGGTTTTTTTCTTCCAAAGGCGCCAGATTATGAACTTTTAGGTCTTTGGAAATTTGTATTAAATTTTGGTTTCTTTTTTTCAGGTAGTTGGGAAGGTGATCAAGGGATTATTTTGCCCAACAGGTGGTAAGTATTAATTTTGTGATTCCTGTGGGAGGGAGAACGGGTAGTGGACCCCACATTTAAGAAATTATTACAAAAAAAATTGTAATTA
Source organism: Dasypogon diadema (assembly GCA_006980735.1). NCBI lineage: Eukaryota > Metazoa > Arthropoda > Insecta > Diptera > Asilidae > Dasypogon > Dasypogon diadema. The sequence continues at coordinate 15,269 of QYTT01079901.1, read as the reverse complement.
CAAGAAACATGGAATTTCTTTGCCGTGCAGGTGGATACTGTAGCTGGACCAATAGATTAAATATGGACTCCACGTCATATAATTGTTGAAACTCATAATAGCTGAAATTCAGAAAATCTCGTCAATTGATCGGCACCAGTAGAATTAGAACCCCAGATTTTATTAATATGAGCCATCAACACACCAGGGTTCTTTTAAAGAGACAAAAGTTTGTTCGCGTCACCTGTACTTTCTACACTGTTTGTAATCAAATGCCTAATAAATTGGTATAAAAAATGAAGAGAGTACAAATAGCAGCAATAGTAGTAGTAGTAAACAGAAGTGTAAATAAAAATATGCAAAAACTTTAGGGCAAATTCCAACCCATTATCTAAGGTTTTCTGTTTGAAGGTGGCATTCACAATAATATACTAAATTCCATTTCATTTAATAACTTTATTAACACCAATTAAATACATCATATTTTCACACATTTACACTGCCCAGTAAATACTTAACACTTTTCAGAGTACTTGTAAATTAAATTGTTTGCCTAAATTTTGTTTTTCACTATTATTGTCGCTTTGAATAGTATTTAACCCCTTGATATATATATATATATATCAATTTTTGAGACATATATACTGTTCTATTCCCCGCTTTTGTGTTTTTGTGACTTTGTAATTTTGTTTCTATTTTGTAAAATAATTATTTTTGTGCTTTGCAATATCATTATGTATGTGGGTGTATACTTGTGACAAGGGGCAGAAATGTTCCATAAAAATAAAATATGAACAAATGAGCCAATTTTGTATATGTTTTTATAATGTTTACTTTAAATGCATGCAAGGAATAGATATAAAATAATAACAGCCATGAAGTATACGTTTTTGTAAATTTTTGTATACAGTAATAAGCGGATGATAAGATTCTGTTCCTAAGTTAACAATTCAAATTATAAGAGCTTTTATAAATACATTAATACATCTAACTGTTGAATACCCTCCACTTCCGACCTACAAAAATGGAGTGTATTCAACTTAAAAATAACAATTAAAAAAGAAAACAACTGCACTTAATTAACTTGATGTTATATTTACTGTATAAACGATATTGTCCAAGATATTTGTTGCTTACTCTGTTATATCAGATAATGAATACAAATCTGACTTTTTACCTGACTTTCTAACTGACTAATTGAAACTTGTTTATTCTCTAAATATTCTTCTGAAAAAGAAACAAACACGATACCGTCAGTATCGATGTTACGGAAATAAATACGTAAATAAGAAAGTGTAAGAAAATATATAAGAAAAGAGAGATTCAACCAATATTTAAATTATTTTAAAAGTTTTTATTTTCCTATTATCTGTATAAATATAGTTCATTTTGTTCTAAGAAGTGTAAGTCCAAGAATTTCCAACAAAAATTATTCTGGTGCAAAGATCTTCAGATTTACTCAGCTCTTGCGAAATGAGGGCTGCTACTCTCTTTATGACGGAAAAGAGAGAGGCCGCTCAGTCGTTAAGAGAAAGCGAAGCAAATTACTCTTGGTACATGATTCCGTTTAGAAGAACGAGAAGTCTAGAAGACAAATAATTCTTTACGGAACAACCAATCAAAGTGTTCGGGTATCGAGAAACTTTATCAAACCTTCTAAGGCCAAATACAATCATTGAAGGCTACATTAATTTTCCTATAGAGTAATTCGATTGCAAATGTATGTGTATCACGCAGCCTTGGCCTAAATATAGTAAGAGTAGAAGAGATCTTATGAAAATCACGCTAGTATCCATGGATAATAAGCTAGTAAAGGGCCTTAGGCAACCAAAAATTCTCCAAAATTTCTTACTCGGTCAGAATAAGCAATAGTGAGGTTATTTGGAGTACTGAAGGGGAAGTCTGTTGCACAACGGTGAGAAACAATGCACTGTCATTTATGAGGGTTATAGCAGAAAACCATTCACAGTTGCTTAGTCTGACATATTCCGCAGGTTCCAACTCAAACGGTCTACAAAGTCCTTCATAAGACCAACAGGAGAGCGTTCGGAAACCGTAGTGGCAGTCACCTTTAACTATTATTGAGTGCTATAGTTACATTAGTTATCGAACGAATAAAGTCTGAAGCTCCTGACAGCTGTCATACAAAGTGGTTAAAATTTAAAATTGATAACTCCCAGTCACTGAGATAAAAATATGAAGAGAGCAATGTCGCCTCAAGAATAGCACCAATTTAACGTTTGCCTTAATCATACGTAGAGAAAAATTTCAACACTTGTTATAAAGTTTCCGGTCCGCAAATGAATAATTCGTTTTTAAAGTGATTGAAAATGTATTAAAAATATTTATTTTATTTATTTTCGACAATATAATTAACAGACCTAACCCCTCTCTTAGACAATCCCCATTCAATCAATTGTCACTCTAATTTCTTTATCTGTGTGTTGGTTGGCTGCGATGACTCGTGCTCTTGAACATAGTTAAAAATAGTCGTCTACGTAGCTAACTAATGTTACTTTCCGGACAACAATAGTCAGTTATAGTTTCGAACGCGCTCTAGGTTTGTCAAGATACAACTCCACATTATAGTTTACAGACTACAAGGTTAGCTAGGCTTTTACTTTGAATTGTCATTTTGTGACGTCACTTTGGATACTTTGACAATTTCGCGATAACCGGTTTAAATTTAAGTACTAAAATGAAAAACCACGAACAAAATAAACGTTGATTCTATTATATTAAAATTTCCACAAAAATTTCACTAAAAATCACGTCCCCTTCGCCTCCAATTGGAATCCTATCAAAACAGTGTGTCTTCTACTTCTTCTAATAAAGATTCAAGTTCTATGTAGCCAGACGTCACGATTTATATATCAAAATAAAATCTGAACGTGAATGTTACAATCCTTAACAATATTCGGGAAATTACCAATATTTAAGCTGAAAAGCAAAGGACCAAGAATCGATCCTTGAGAAATGCCACTTTCCGGATATGCAACATTTCACCTTCGACCGCTGAAGCAGACTGAATATAAAAAATTTCAAATAGACGAATTACTGTTTGATGGAAATGGAAATTTACGGCTAATTTAGAAAGTAAATTTTAGTGGTTAATAATGTTAAAAGCCGTAGAAAATTCCAATAACACATGAACACAAACGTGAACTTTATCTTTATCTAACTAACATCTAACTTTACTAACTGTTCTAACAAGATGAAGACGAAGACTTGGATTAGGATAGGCCCTAAATATTTTGTTTTGAAATCTTTTACAAAATGGGATAGTTACAAGAAGCGCTAGAAAAATTGGGTTATGCTGTTAATATCTCCTGCTCCTTACATTTCACGATTTTATTAAACTGTAAATATTATACTAAACAATTTATACTTTTAGTTACAACTTGAATAAGCTATTTTAAAATATTTTTCCAATCAATTTTCTGCTTTTTCAATAACATAAAATTCTCAAAAGTCTTCTTCACAAAAATGTAAATAAAAAGTTCAAAAATATCTAAGAAAATACAGGTATGGCACTTCCTGTATTTCATATTTTGTGAGCAAATATCTAAACACCCTGTCTTTATCCCGTGTAATATTGCAACTTAAGGCGTAATCAAATGATGAATTTCCATTCAACACATCCTAAGTGTACTTCGGTAATTACTTGGGACCCGTATTGCAATGAAAATGGGAAAATAAGAAAAGATATACACGTGCCACAAGGAAATCCTTTTCAAACCAACTTTGAATATTGTTAAAGTAGAATAAGATTTGTGGAACACGTAAAATATTCAGAAATTTATTCGTAATAGTATTATTTTTGGTCATACCAAAGTCCTTAACTCATTTCGAAGTATCCCTGTATAAATGAGCACTACAATTGTATTTCTGATAAGACCCCATACTGGTGCATACAGCTCTTAATTTTTAGAGTAGTTTTCGTCTTATATATGTATTCAACACGTTGGTTGACATGCGCTTCACCGGTGAAGCACACTTAAAAAACTCTCTCAGGATAAATACAAATTAATCCATTCGCTGCCGATTAACCCATTCGAGACGAGATTTTACTCAGAAAGATTCGAGAGAAAGCTCCATACAAAAATGCTTTTGCAGCGAGAGAGCCTTTTATTATTACACACACACAGTATGTAATCTGTCTCGAATGGGTTAAAAGTATATTAGTGAAGCTTTTAAGCACTCTCTTACTAAATGTATTTTTTCATATATTTTTCGAAAGCTTTTCAACTAATTCTGGCAGTGAATGGACCTTAACACGTAATTATCCTAGGAAAGCTTTTTTGCTTATTGTAACAGCCAACGTTTTAACACGTTCAACCCGGCGCTTTGCTAGGAAAAGAGCTTTATCATGTTTTATTTCGTTTACCATGCAATTTTCTCTTAAAGTTCTCGCATGAAGGACCGGTGGTTCACGTCGAATTGAACGTGTTAGAGATGCAGCAAGTCGTTTGTTTAATTAAAGTATTTTCGCACATAAGTCTTTTACATTATTAATTTATTAATCCTGTATTATTAAAAACTATTTTGGACTCACCGGTGGATCTTTCTGTTCTATAACCGCATTTATTTTGCGAATAAAATAACTTTGTTGTAAATAAATAATAAAGTTTTTCGCTTCAGTTGTATTGAAGCTTTTTTTTTTATGTGATTTCTAAGGTAAAGTAGACGTATCATTCAAAGCAATACACAAAGTAAAACCAGCGCGATCTAATCATTCCAGCAACTGTAATGAACACGAGTTGCTTTGAAAAATATCCGGCATACCTTCGTTTTATTATACATTGAAATGAAAAACAGAAAGTTCCAGGAGAATTTGTGTTGCACTGAGTTATGTACTTCCAGAAAGCAAAGACAAGCATCCCTTCCAATAGTTCAACCCTTGCTGTTTACTTTATATCTAGATTTGTGAGGTGATTTATAATTCTTAATAAAAATTTAACAAGTTTTCTCTTAGACTAATCTTATTATGCATTACACGATTGAATTTTTCACAGTATTTTCGAAAAAGTTCAATCAGGATTGAGTCCACGATATATAAAAAGAAGAAAATATGTAAATTAGAAAACTTTTCCCTAAACTGAATTGATGTTACAAATTACAGCCCAGTTCTTTATTTTATTATGTTATTCCTCTTCATAATTCATAATTGTTAAGTAAATAGGAAAATAAAATTGAAAAAAACAATAAAGAAAGTGTTTTCGTATTGTCGTAAACAAAGACGTAAAAAATTTCGATTGTGATCCATTTTAAAAATATTAACTAAAATGAACAATAAAAATAAAACTGAATTACATTTTATCAGAACTTTTTTATTTATTAGCATTTTTTCACAGGCAAAATTCGAGAATATTTAATACATTCGTAATCTTAACAAAATAAAATATGAAAAAAAATTTCTATCTGGCAATTAATTTGATACAAATAAAACTGAAAAGTTTTAATAAAAACAAAACTGTTCATCGTTAAGAAGATAAAAATTAGGAAAATAATACGAAGAACAGTACAGATAAAAGGATAAATTAATGTTAAAATACTAGATTTGTGTTACAATAAATACACTAGCATAAACATGCAAAATTCCAAAAAATTGTCATTTCGATAGTACACAAAATACACCAGAGTAAAACAATAAATACAACAAAGTAATGGTCCAAATAATTATTCGATACATTTGTTTTACAGTTTAAAATTATCCACTTAAATATCATCAATCTGAATATTTCGAGTAAGCAGTTTTATAATATCTTCATATGGCTTAAATGAAACAAAATTTTAACAAAATCTATCAATAAATATCGGTTTGGATTACAAACAATGCTACTGTAAGAACTTGACGTTTCCCCTTCAATTAACCAACAACAAAAAAAAAATCTTTGTCTCTCTTTAATCACGCTCTTAGTAACACAAATAATATTAACATCTAAAAAGTTCATTTAAATTGGAACATAGTTGCCTTTTGGTTTGTAAAATATCTGTCCGCGCAGCAGTCGTCGGCGGATTTCTGCTAGTAATAAGCGTTTTTCCTTTTTAATCTTTTTAAGGACACCCTTATTTTCCTGGGCACGTCGTGATAGATATGGCAGGACTTCTTGTACTGGACCATAAGGTATGTATTTGTAGGCTGAGTAACCAGCTTGACCTGAAAGAAAACATGGTGATTTGTTAGTTTCGAGCCGACTGGTTGAAACGAGTTTATTTCTAGTATTTTTTTATTTATTGCCTTTCAATAATAGTTATATATTTTTATAAAAACATTTTAACAGGTAAAGCCCATTAAAGCGAATATTATTTCACTAATATTTTATGGCCATCCACTCTAGTTTTTCATTTTTTATGGTATAGCCAAAACCCAGCGGCTATGTCTTTTCAAGCCACAATACACTCTTTGATGAAAGAACTCAGAGTGCAGGCAAACGTTTTTTAAATCATACAAAAATATGTAATTTTGAAAGAGAACGGTAGGTGATATCCTGTTTCACATTTGTGCAGCTCTACTCAAGGATTATTAATGAAATATAATTGTTCTGTAAAGTTTTGTCTTAAGGTTAAAGTTTTGAACGCCCCGAAAATTACATACGATTCGTGAAAGCTTTTTTTAGATAATCCCTTGCAAAAGCTCATTATGCTTGAAAGACTCTCTCATTAAGTCTCAGTGTTTAACTTGGTAGTATAGCTCCACAGCCCCTAGGGCACAGGCCAAGAAAAACGGGGATAGGCCTATAAGAAGATTTACTAACGATTGTTCCCGCGACAGTTACAAATGTCATACTGCTCCCGTTTAGTACAAAGTTAATTTTTCTCCTTCTGTTTTTCTATTGAGATAAGTAAAGGCCGTTATTAACTTGAAATTTGCCTCCCTTGTGTTTATTTTAATTGCTATCATGAGCAAAATCAACTATAACACAGAAGCTTTCAATAAGCGCCATCTATTTCTCTGTAGAAGACTTAAATATCCCAGTAAGCTTATTAACTCTGCAAATTAACCCAGTTAAAGTATATAAACTCTGTACTCTGCTGTCAAAAGAACGCAACTAAAAATGGACAAAACTGCCATAAGATAAATTTCAAATTAATAACGGCCTTTACTTATCTTGGGTTTGCTTAAACAGAGAAAAACAGAAGAAGAAGAAGAACTAATTTTGTACTCGATAGATTGCAGCCATTCTTTTGGACTTTCATAACTCTGTTACCCAAAAAAGCTCTGCTGATACATTCTCTCATCGCTGTGCGATTCTGCTTTTATTCTTCAAGAAGATGATGATATCCTCTTACCTTCTCATTTATTATCAGTCGTTTAAATTGCATGAACTTGCCCAAATTCCACAATAAATGACAATCTGTTGGGTGAGAACTGGTAGTTCAATAATTCGATTGATTTATGTTCAGATCATTTTTTAAATCTCTTACATTTTTAGTAACTCGACATATTATCCCTTTGTTATTGTTTGTTTTCGTTTCAAGACATAGGTTTATTGCGGTAAACATATAATTTTAATTCCTCACGATTATTAAGCATTACTCACTTTGTATTGCAAAATAAGATAAAACTCAAGAAACGTTGATGCTTTTAGCATGTCAAAAATAAATAACTATACCTAGAATGATTCACTATATTCTTTTCTGGCAATTCATGAGGCACCCAGGGATATACCTTCTTTACTACCCTCATTTCTCTTAAATTAAAAAAATATTATTATGTTTCACCTTAACATCTTAAGTGTAGTAGTGTGATGGTTGTCTACTAATCATTTTTAACTCATTAACAGATTCGGTGTCACTTTCTCTAGAAGAGCTTTCGTGAGAAAAAATACGTTTAGCAAAAGAGAGTATAAAAGCTTCACGCATATGTGCGGGTTTGGCAGCGTATCAATAAATGTCGAAATTTCCAAACTTTATTACTATAGAACAATTGTTTATCGTATGTGAATTTCAAAAAGTGAGTTCTCTTTTATATAATCAATAGCACATATTGTTTTGGAATCAACGTTCAGCAAGTGGAAAAAAAAATTTCAATTTTGATTTTTGAAACTTGAGTTCCATCAAGTGCCCGTTTTCCATTTTGCCGGCTTTATGAATATTTCCTTACATTGTTTGTTTTGCAAATTTACGCACAAAGAAAAAGAATTAAATTTTCAGATGCTTACCTAATGGGAATGTGATGTAGTCACACATTCCTAGTAATTGACCGAAACATATGACCTTATCTTCTGGCTCTACACCGATTTCTTTCATTTTTTCGATCGCAAATCGTACAGTGTCTTCATTGTGCGATGCAACCATTATACCAATCTTCTTAGCATCCTCACCAGCATCTTTCATTACCTAAAATGAATAAAAATTAAATAGTAGATTAAATACAAAATTTCAATAGTTATAAATGACTACTACCTTTATCCTTCTCAGGCACTCAACTAATGTTTTGTGATACATCTCCGATGTAGCCTCAAACGATGGATTTGTTGGATCTGGATAATTTAAAGCAGCTGCTCTAGCACGTTCTTGTTCAATGTATGCACCACGAACCAGTTTAGCGCCAAAATAGAAATCTTGACGTTTAGCTTGTTCCAGATC
>QYTT01079886.1:18484-35191 GCA_006980735.1 Dasypogon diadema | reverse complement strand
ATTCGTACCTTGGTAAGTGTTCGTTCTGTATTTGCTTTTCATAATAGACTTTATTGAATTTAAAACTCGATTTTGATTTATTATTTGTAATCTTTATTGTTTTTTACAAGGAAAAGGAACAAATTTTATTCTGAAGCCATTTTCAACTATGAATTGTTTGCCAGGTTCGGCTTTTTGTTGTTGGTTCCAAATTGCATTACTCTCGTTTTTATTAAAAATATGTTGAAATCTTAAGTCACTAAAACCTTGTGGTCCATGCAATAAACAATGTTGGTTTTTACCACAACCTAAGATGTTTCTTCTTCCAAGAAATGTCTTTAATAGCTCTTCTTTAATAGCTCATTGTTTGATTAATGTTTGCATCTTTTACACCTCACACCATAACATATAGCAATACCTTTAAAGAATTAATAATTATTTTTTCTTTTCAAATTTTTTAGTTGCTCCTGGAGGTGATCACTTAATTTCACTAATCGACGAAATATCATACAAATCACCACCATCACCAATGCTTTCTCAAATTGATGACATTCCACCAGAACAGTTTTGTAACGGAGACAATCGTCCGCCACGATGCGGACGAAACTGTATATGCACGCACAAAGTAGACATACCACTGGGTGCTATCGTTGAAGTCGTTTTAGTAGATGAAGTACAACAAACCAATTTAAGTCATCCATTCCACCTGCATGGTACATCCTTTCATGTGATCGGAATGGGAAGATCACCGGACATCAATGTGAAAAAGATCAACTTGAAGCATGCTTTAGATCTGGATCGTCGTGGAATGCTGAAACGAGATTTTTCCAAACCCCCTTTGAAGGACACTATAGCTGTTCCAAATAATGGATATGTGGTTTTACGATTCCGTGCAGATAATCCAGGATACTGGCTATTCCATTGTCATTTCCTATTTCATATTCTCATTGGAATGAATTTGGTCATCCACATAGGTAGTCAATCCGATTTGCCACCTGTGCCACCAGATTTCCCAAGATGTGGAGATCATCTGCCACCGATCACCATCTATTAGAGTAGATTGCACATTACGAAGCGATGTAGGCTATACCAAATTTAAAAACAATCCTAGTTGCAGAGGAATCCCATTAAAGTCATTTTATTATTTCGTAGTAAAGAAAAACAAAAGCGTTATAGGTGTGGAAGTTGCAATGCTGTTTATATCTCGTAGCCATCTTTTTGTGCTATTTTTGTTATGTTTTTTTTCATCATGTCTTTTGGCATCTTTCTCGCAATCAGAAAGAATAAAACCCTCATACATTTTTATTTAGTTATTTTATTGTAGCACTTTAGCTGTATGTGATTAATTTAGTTTTAAGTAATTAAATATATATAATATATTGTATGCTAGTGATGATTTAATAAATTGGAAATACATTTTTAAATTATATGGTCTTCTACCCAAAAGTGTCACTAGCAAAAATATATCGTTTCGTCGTAGAAAACTAACCTTATAAGATCTCTGTTTTTATTAATGCAAAATTAAAAAGTATTACATTTGATTTTGTCCTAAAACAATCCCTATCACATTACATTTTCATGGTACATTAAACTTGGTGACACATGGAATCCTTTTCTACAAGCTTACAAAATTACTCAAAATATTCAACACTCGGAAGTTCATTGTTAGTTATTAGAAATTACGGTTAATATTGAATATCTTCTTAATATCAATGTACAAAAAGTTTCTTAAAATTTGGAGAGCACCTGAGCGGTCTTACCCAGTTGATCACCGCCTGTGATCCTACAGCAAGTCAGCCATTTCCAGGCCAAGGAAAATCTCATCCAAATGCACAGACCTCGCCACAGAAGATATCCACACTATAGTATAGATACGAATCAACTCAAGGTTGCTCAGTGCGTCTTCTCTCTACATATGTGATAAATCAGAGATGCACCCAATTTAGTTCCCATCATTTACTTTTGCAGATAATGAATATTCATTTTGGGACACTGTTTCAAGATAAATGTCATTCGAAGAGTTAAGAGTAACTACCTAAAATCAACTTGTTATCGCTACTCATTGCTCTTCCATCGTATGTCCCTAGTAATGCCTGAGGCTGCCCCTTGCTGGACCTATATGTTCAAATGGAAAATTGTTACGGAAGGGGAGAGAATGCCAGCAAATGTAAACAAGCAGCTATTGATTCATGTCCATGTGGTGTAATTTATTCGAACAAGAAGAAGCAGATACATGAGTGAGACTTAAGAGCATCCCGAATATCACTAATAATAGATATAGTGTCCTTACACAACAAGGACAGAAATTGTTCACCCCGACCCCGTTTATATTGACTACGAAACGAAGAAAAAACAGGATCACAAAAAATTAGTAGCCAACTATCACTACTGGTTCGGCCTTGATCCGTGTTGATTCGAGACGAGTTTTCTTTACACGTTTTTATGCTTCACGATAGGGCAGAGAAGAGATCGGATTCGGGCCAATTCACACGAGAACTCTATTTCCTATGTAGAATGTAATCGATACTAATTTCAGATTTACCTCAATCTTATACCGTTATTTAGCTTCTTTGGAACCTTCACAAGAGAAAACTGCATTGTACAGGTGGAATATAGGCGATACGCGATACTAATGCCAGAAGTGTCTCAACATTATAATATGATTCTTCAAGGTTTAAACGTTGCCGATCCGATAGTGAATTCTTTTGCATGACTTCTATAGAAAAGTATATATAAGATAAAACAAATACGCCTCGTCTCCCCGTGGAAGTGCCCCGGTCCCGTTCCACTCATCATTCACATCTCCACTCCTCAATGTCCTGTAATGCCACATAGTTCTTTAGGTTCTTGCAGACAGATTTCAGATTACATGAATTCTTTATGTAATCCGGCAGTGTATTATATATGCCTATTGCTGTGCCAAGCAGTCCATGTCTTATTCTGTTAGTTTTAGCAGATATGATCCTCAGTCTGTCTCTAATTCTTGTGTTATGATATCATTAGTAGTAATTTCAATATTATTCTTCGTGTAGTCGTTAAATTTCGCTTTCAGAGTAATTAGTTACATTTCACGCTAACGTAAAAAATAAATGACTTGCTTCTAAAAGCTTTCTAATATAAAGCGGAGATATTAAAATTTAAAATAACGAAAATATCCCATTAAAAATTAGCGAAAAGTCATAAGGCAATACTCTAAGGAAATTTACGAGTCTCGAAAATCCATTAATCAGCTGATTGTCAAAACTTTGTTTTGCTTCCCTGTGGCGAGCTGTAACTGGGAGTGGAGTATCGCTTGAAAATCAATATTCTGCTGAAAAGTGTTTTATTTGTAGCACAACTCTAGAAATTATCTCTACATTTCCAAAATGGGTAAAAAGCGAGACTACGATTTTGATTCAAGTAAGTACTTTGCATTATGAGTCGTCTTGCTTAGATGAGAAACTTTTTAGCTGATAATTCACTTACACCGCCTAAAAAACACAAAAAACATAAGAAACATAAGAGAAAGAAGCTTGACTATGACTCGGACGCAGTGGATGTTGTCAATGATCCTCCTGTTACTCCTATTAGAGAAGTACAACTGGAAGCATCAGATAAGATAATCAAAGCTCCCAGTTCATCGTCTCGGGGAACACCTTCTTCAGGGAAATCACAAAAAAAGAGGAAAAACAAAGGGAAAGAAAGTGAGACTTCAAGCGACGAGGAGAGATGGCTCGACGCAATAGAATCCGGGAAGTTAGAAGAGGTCGATGACGAACTGAAGAAGATTAAGGACCCCAAACTGATGACAGCAAGGCAACGGGCCATGTACGAGCGTGGGAATGATAAGGAGCCCAGTCCTGGGGGCGAAGTATTAATGTCACTTCCCACGGGCTACAAAGAGAAAGTAATGACTGCCGAAGCAATCCAGAAAGCTCAGTTGAAATCTCAAAAACGGAAGCAACTAGCCGATGAGAAGAGGGAAAAAGACAAGAAGAAAACTATGGAACGTCTTCTGAAGAAGCAGGAAACCAAAGCTGGGAAACAGACGAAAAACAGAATTGTAAAAACTGTACAGCCTATGATAACATACAGGAACACTGTGGATGGGGCGACAATATCCCTCCCTCCGAACTATGCCTTTCCGTTGGAACCGCAGTATGCAAAGGACCCCCCTAAACCAATTGTGTGTTCAATTCCCGGATGCACTAACCTGAAAAGTTACAACTGCTCCAAAACAAACGTCCCACTCTGCAGTTTTGCTTGTTATAAAAAGAACGTGGCTTCAATTAAGCAAATTATTTGTTAGGGTGTTTAAGTGGAGCATTGAAATATTACTTGTAGTTGTTTTTATTTAGTAAAGATAAAGATAATTACTGATTTTGTACAAAATGATTTATTATTTCCTGCTGCTCAGATTCGATTCGTTGTAAGTACTGGTACTCCACTTTCAGACGATCAAGTTCCATCATTTTTTCCAGGATCTGAGACTGCAAACAGACAGGGGATAGATTAAGTTCTTACTGTTTTCTCATGTTCTCACTTGGTACAGCTGTTGCTCTGCTTCACGTTGCTTTGAAATTGTATTGAGTAAGTTTTGTGTGCTAACTGCGCGCATCTTCTCTTTTTCCACTTCTTTCGAAAAGTTTTCGGCCAATGCGGTAAATTGCTCGGCCAGTTTCTTAAAGTCGAGCAATCCTGAAAAACATGAGTTTTGCTGGAAAATTATTTGTCTTTGATGGACTAGATAAAGGAAATCATGAAATTTATAGTTGAGCAGTTTATAATTTGAATATTATGGAGGTTAATTTGCATATAAAATGTTGAATCGCGGCATCTTTTATGTCCACGGATTTGTTTGAGAATGGATTTTAAAGCAATAACACAAATTTTTGTTTTGCCGTCGAAAGCACTACTGAAATGACCATATTTACTTCGCTTTGATGCGAAAGAGCTTCTTATCTTAAATTGCTTTGCTTGTAAATGTTTTCACTTTGTGAAATATTGCTGTAAAAGCTATCTCCCTCAACTAATCTTTATACTTGGTCATATCTCGTTTGCTGCGCATTAAAGCTGTAAAGTTGGTAACGCATGCAAATAAAAAGAGAGGAAAGAACAAAAAAACAAAGTGGACCCAAACTCCTGTATAAAGTACGTGTCGGTGACATCAATACCCATTGGATTCATGCTTATCATAGCCAGCTCTTGAAGGGTTGGCATGTAAAAGAGGAAAACCTCTGAAATTATGACCATTAACTCTAACTTTACTTCGGAGTTCCGAAGAGTCAATATTAAAACTTAATAACTGGTACACGAAAACAATGTCGGTAACTCTGCGTCTACCAAGTTGATGAAATTACGCTGAACGAACTCTATACGGCTAATACGACATCATAGGAGGTGTTCCAGACCTCAGATGCATACGCAAGCAGTAATTTGACAAACCAGTTATAGGTAGTTACAAACTGTTCAATGTCTGGGGAGTATGGATCACAAATTTTATTATTGTCAATCACGCCTTAAACTATTTCCTTACAAATGCCATTCAAACTAGATAGTTTAATTGTTCATATTGTACTCTTTAATCGTAGATAGCCTGAAGCTACTAATCATAGTTTGATTATACGACACGAAGTTTCCAACCCCTAAAAACGGAACGAACTTTTTCATCAATACAGTATTTAAGTCCATTCGAAGAGAAGCGCAGTCACTGACATATCACCAGTGAATGAAAGATTTTTGATATCATCAGTAGCGTGGATTAAAACTCTGGAATGCTTCAAACGACAGACAACATCATCAATAAATAGAATGAAAATAAGGGGGTTAAGATGACTTCCCTGGGACACCCCAGATGTGGCTATTATAACTTGAACTGAATCCCTGTAAAAGCACTTGGTAGGATCTCTTAGACAAGTAGGGATGAATGCATTTTAAAAACATATTTGGAAATCAGTTTCGGCAATTTTGACAAAATAAACTAATGAGACAGTTTGTCATAAACTTTACTGAAATTCCGCGTATAAATGCAGTCGATTTGTAAATTAACCGGCGATTGTGTTTAAAATAAATTCCGATAAGTTTGTGGTGGGTGGGATCTAGTAGATACAAAGCCAAGCTGATTGATTGAAAGAATATATTTGCATTGCGCGGATACCTGAAAATTAATTACTGATTTCAGCACGACTATTTTACAATTGGTCTACAATTTGAAATATCATTTCTGTTGTCTTCCTTGTGAATAGGTACAGTTTTGGAACACTCCCACTACTGAGAGAATTTCGAAAAAGGATGCTTATTAGAAGTACCAAAGTATCGCAGGTATTCCATCAGGGTCTGAACTGGAATCAACGACCAATTCGTTGATATGGTTAATAATGATTCCATCAGAAATTAACAGAGATATGCCTATTGTTTAGAGAAGATTGATAATGTGCAAAAAATGACCATTCTTCCTTACGTCTAGGGACTTATTTTAAAAGGAAAAGTATGAAAAATATGTAAAGAGAAAATTGAAATTCAGAAAAGGAATACATAGAACCTAAGCCCAGATTTTAGCCGGCTAGATTTGCATGTAGTCTAGTAGAACATCGCTTATATGGAAATAATGTCAAACAGGAACGACTGTATCGTATAAAATCACTGTACAATGACGTGGCCTCTATAGCGGAGCAGAGGCAAAGAGGGACGAGGTTAATGAAAAAAATTTTGACAACTAATCCCGGCTGCTTTTTGGCAACAGTTCAATTGATTTTAGGTTTCAGCAGTGTGAGGTTGTGGAAAAGTGATCAGAGCAGAGTTTTCTAACGCGTTCAATGAGTATTTTTGTTATTAAATTCACCAAATTTAACTATCAAGCATGTTGTCTAAATTGTAAAAATAATTCCTTCGTGCTAATTGTTGTTTGCTAGTCGGCTGTCTTGATTTGAAACTAGGAAAAAGTCATAAGCAGCACACTGAACAAGATATTGTGGTTTCAGAGATGTGCGATGGTCCGCTGGAATTTATTACATTTTTTTCATATCTGCTGTTGGCAATATTTCCTAATAATGTTTACCTAACTGTTAAAGTTCAAAATCTCCTCTCCCATACTACTCAACGCTTGTACTGTGCTCTCGATCAGAAATGCTTGTCTCTTCTACTATCAACAGAAATTGACCACGCGGGGTTTGTATTTATTGCCGTTCTTGTTTGATATTATTTCCATAATCGTTTACTGCAATACAAATGTAAACATAGCTTCAATTCAGAGGTCCATGTTGTACTCCTGAGGATGACGGTGGAAGCCATCGAAACGTTGAGACTAACAAAGAATTTGCTGCTTGAAAAGTTAAGTTTTAATACTACCAAGAAGTGACCTACAGCCCGCAAACAAATAAATAAATGATAAATTTATTTCTCTATGCCGCACAAAACCACAAAAAACACTATCGCCAGCCAAAGACCACGTGTAGCCGTGAAGGGTGACTTTAAATTTATTTACGATTAGAGAAGTGCACTTGAATATGCAATTTCTACAAAAGTCTTGTTACCTATTTGGAACATTTCACGAAGAAATTATTACAAATTTGATGAAAAGTTTTAGTTTTGAATTGTAACTTCATCAGTAAGTGCCTGGATCTAATTTTTTATTCATAGACTTGTTAGCGTCGCGTCGCCTGCCCTGATCTTTCTTTCTTTTTAGACCAATTTGTTCAGCATACAAATAGTAGAGGCGATGCGATTTGCGAACAAACACCTTATGAATTACTTCGAGCGAAGCTAGCCTGGCCGATTGAGCTTAGGTAGCAACAAAATAATAATAATCTGTCTAACAGGAAACAGAAGTGTTTTCTGTAGATTCCATCTGGAACTTATTCCGATTGGAATTGTCGCAGAAATAAATTGCAGAACAACTGTCCCCTTATTCCATGTATACTTCCTTTCCCACCCTAGCTGTACAAGTCGTTAAAAATTCTAATTACTTTCACTGTACTCGTGGCATTCCTCTTTAAGATCATTAGTTTCATTGGCAATATTTGGATCCAAAACTCTCAATGAGTATATGTCATCAATATAAACACCAACTTTATTCAATTCCTCCGACATTTCCACGAATTTCCGCCCCCGCGACTGTTTGCAAACTTTCGTTTCCCAGGCAACCGTTAAATACACTGAACTGAACTGAACAAGGGATAATCGTAATAATTGCGATACTCGAAGTAATTGTCATATCGAAATCTTTCACTAACTACAGCTGTCCACAAATTGTCGAATCTATTTTCTTCCTGCGAGTAGTGTAGTGAATTTTTTCATTTTTCTATATTGACCGAAACGGGGTTTTTGCATCAAGGGTACAACGTTCCACTGTTAAGAATACCGTGAGATAAAAGAAGGCAAAATTGAGTCTGTCGAAGGTGAAATGTCTGGTGACCAGAAGACTTTGCTGAAAGGCAGTCCGTCCCAGTATGTAAAATTGAATGTCGGTGGAAGACTCTACTACACAACAATTGGAACGCTAACAAAACATGACACAATGCTCAGTGCTATGTTTAGCGGGCGCATGAATGTCCTTTCCGATGCTGAAGGTAATTTTGGGAGTCCGTTTCGCCTGTTGCACGTACGGATGGAGGCTTGTCGAGTCTCGGTCAAAGTGCAATACGCCCCTTAATCAGAAGTTTGGATTAACGTTTTACTTATATTGTAGGATGGATATTAATCGATAGATGTGGAACCCATTTTGGGACTATTTTGAACTATCTGCGAGATGGAAGTGTACCTCTCCCAGAATCGCCAAAGGAAATTGCAGAACTGCTGGCCGAAGCCAAGTACTATTGTATCACAGATTTGGCTCTTTCCTGTGAGCGAGCTCTGATAAAGCACAAAGAACCAGAGCCCATTTGCCGTATTCCCCTAATAACGTCCCAAAAGGAAGAACAATTGCTAATAAACTCCTCGACAAAGCCAGTCGTTAAGCTCCTCGTCAATCGGCACAACAACAAGTACTCGTACACAAATACCTCGGATGATAATTTGCTCAAGAATATTGAATTATTTGATAAGCTTTCGCTCCGTTTTAGTGGGCGCATACTGTTTATAAAAGACGTGATCGGTTCCAGTGAAATATGCTGTTGGTCATTTTATGGACACGGCAGGAGGGTGGCAGAGGTCTGCTGCACGTCAATAGTTTACGCGACTGATAGAAAACATACCAAAGTTGAATTTCCTGAAGCGCGGATATATGAGGAGACACTTCAGGTGCTGCTGTATGAGAATAGGAATGCACCGGACCAGGAATTATTACAGGCAACTTCATCGGTTCGTGGAGGTGTCGGTGCTGGTGGTCTCCAACAATACACCAGCGATGAAGAAGAGGAGAGGACAGGTCTAGCTCGACTTAGGTCTAATAAAAGGAATAATCCGACATGATTTGCAAATCAATTAGTCGTTACCACACGAAACGGATTAATACCCAAAAAGAAGTAGAAAAGTCGTAACTACTTTTATGCCCAACCAAGCGTGGGAACAACTCCTCACCACTAATATATCTACGTTCGATGATCTTATACAACTTAATCTTAGGCTAAGGGACTGCTTTCAATGTCTGGAGACGTATTCTGCGCTCAAAATGTACGTTATTTCTATATCTGAAGTGTCAGTGCATTGTAATTCATTTTCTATGTGTGAAACTCATTCTCATCCACTTTTGTACAACTATATGCTGATGTTTTTCATTCAATTGAATAATATACTGTTTTACAATTAGTTCCAGATGTCTTGAAAACTTTTTCCCATTCGGAACGCCTTGGGCAAAAACTGCGTCATGTTTTTCTGGTGTTCATTTTGCTAAAGGAGAACGGTCTAGACAGCCCTCCGCGCACAGACCATTCATTCACAAAAAATAGTAAGAAATGGAACGGGCCAATAACTCGGTCGACGGTCCAGATTATGCTTCCAACTTTTCGTCTACTTGCAACTGGTCAAAGAAACGGTGTACTTTTACTCTTTGATAACGACAGTATCAAGCAGTGGTGCGCCACCATTTCAGCATCATCTGCGCCGGCATTATTTGAGTTCTGATGATGTGCTGGCATTTCCCGTTCTCGCAATTCCTTGATCGTTTTCACGTTTTGGAGGACATGATTATTTCAGATTTCAAGCTTGAGATCCCACCAAGGGAGAATTGGGAGCCTGACTCCGTAATCCCCCCTTCGACACACCTGATCTTTTACACTGATGGTTCAAAAATAGAGAGCAAGATCGGAGCAGGCATTCCCTGCGAGGACCTGGGTGTGAGGATGGCACTGTACCCCGAGGATCATACCTCGATCTTCTAGGCGAAGGTCACAGCCATACTGGAAGCGGGTAAATACCTCAGGTCTTTGCAACCTGAGGGGCTAAATATTGCGATCTGCACAGATAGCCAGGCGGCTATCAAGGTCCTGACGAAACCCTTTGTGACATCCAAGTTAACACGGGACTGCAAATACGAACTTAATGATCTGTCCCGGAAAAATCACCTTAGCATTCTATGGGTGCCATTGCATAGCAGCATATATGGTAATGAGAAAGCCGGGCGAGGGAGGGACCCGTTTTTGGCTCGAAAACCTCCCCTATAGGGATGTCGACCAGATATCTACTTGGATGTATTGCAAACTGGGCGAAGGACCAACATCACAGATTGTGGGACGTGACCCCGGTCGCCGGTACGACCAAGGAACTGTGGGGTCCACCAAATACTAGCTCAATGTGCAAACTTCTCCAGCTAAACAAACCATCACTGAGACTGCTGGTTTCAATTCTGAGAGGACATGGATTCCTTAAAGCGCACCAGCACAGAATTGGCCGCTCTAACGACGCCGACTATAGGGGATGCGGAGGTGAAGCAGAGACTGTGACGCATTTTTTGTCACTCTTGGCGAAAAGACTCAGGTACCTGGGATGTTACTTCCTTAACGAATTGTATCAAGCAGGCGAAAAAGGATGGGATCATATTCTGGCTTTTATTAAGTCGACCGAGTGGTTGGGTTATTGAACAGGTCTGTCCCGTTCACTAGCTACCCACAGGTACCAATGGGTGGATGAACAATGTGCCTAGTAGTGGCCTTTTTCAGGGATCTCATGATCTCACATCATAAAAAACTACTGAAAAAGTTTCCAGAGCCGAGCAAAAATTCCATGACTCTTCCTTTCGCCGTTGAAGAGTTCTTTTCGGCTTTTCCTTCTTCGTTTTACAGTTAGACCTTTTAATTCCCATTCTAGTAGAAATTGAAATCTTAATTGTCTACTCAAGCAGGAGGACAGTGTCTGCTGAAATGCATTATTCATTGCTAGCGTTTTTACCTCCAGGCTCCATCTGGGACCTCGCACATATTGCATTAGGTGGTTTCCTCACCTTTTCCTTCGAATTCTTCTCTAACACCTCGGCATACTTCGCCACATCCACGCTCCGGGTAAACCTTACAAGTCTCTTCTCCACTCTCCTTCTAGACCCATATTCCACCATAAATTGAATGAATTTCTCTCCTCCAATCCACCATCTCGCTATTGCATAGGGTCACGTCACCCAGCTCCGTTCTCCTGTTCGGATTGTGCAGGTTTCTTCCAATCCCATATTTAAGTAAAACCTCTCCTCTGTGTTTCCCTATTTCCCCAGTGCAGCAGTAAAGCAGCAAAGCATTCGATGACTCTCTACAGTAATGGGGACTGAGTATGCAAATTTTCAGACGCTAGTCTCTCTCTCAACTAATGCCAACCCCAATGCTGATATTCGTTACTCAGTTGCCTTACCAGCGGGCAAACTTCTTTGCCTGAATGTTTCCTCGGAAATCTCATGCACACACAGTTTAACCCACAGGCCACAGTTGAATTTTCTCCTGTGAGTCTTACCGTCTCCGTCTCCTCCCTTGGGCACCACATGGCAATTATCGCCCCATTCTTGGATCTGCTTACATATCCGCGAGAATAACCCTCTACCTGGAGGTGTCTTTCAGACAGGCAATCTGCCTGTCCTGGCCAAAATCTTATCCTTCTCCACTGCCGGGCTAGCGTTTCTTACAACCATCTTCCGCATGTCTCTAAGGACGTGCAGGTGATCCAACTTAAGATTCACTCCCTCCCATAGATGGATCACTTTCCAATGGTTTCACGCAATCATTCCTTGAAATTTTGATTCATGCACCTAAACACGATCATGCCGTCCTCCAACGTTCGTGACCGCAATATCACCGACAACATCGCAGAGGTAGGTCGTCTGTCCCTCACCCGTGACCAATACTTCCAGTTTAGTCTTCGTAGACACTTTTCTAACTTGAATCCGCTTAAGCTTCCTTCATATAAGTTTGTTGCACTCAACAACCTCGGGCGGTTGCTTAGCTACCCTTCCACAGTTCCCTGGCTCTGATATCAAAACCTATCAAAGCATTTCCTAAAGTATTTACTGTAAAACTTAAGGAAAAACAATTGCTTCAATTTTAGTCATCTGGCCCCTTGAACCTGCTCGCAGTTGCTGCCACCTCTGGAGTCGATTCTACCGTCGACACAGTGGCGTCCATCGAGTTTGATCGCTCAGCCTCTTGGTCCTGATCACTCTCACTCTCTTCCTTTTCGACTATCGAACTAATTGGAATTATGAACTTATTTAGCTTAGAATTCCGCCACAAGTTCGATCGTCGACAGCATTGCATCGAATTACATAACCGGGCCCCGGTATAACCCCTGCGATAAATGGAAACAGAGGCCAGGTATTGACAATCGAGTTTATGGCGGAATCAATGCAAAATTTCTAATTGGAATCTTAACTTACACATCTCAAAATTTCACCAGAAGTTCGATCGTCGATGCAATTGAATCGAATTATATTACCTGGCCCCTGATTATGTAATTCGATTCGATCGCATCTACAATCGAACTTGTGGTGGAATCAATGTAAAAATTTGGATTGGAATTTTGAAATTATTCAGCTCAGAATATCGCTATAAGTTCGATCGTCAATGCGACTGAATAGAATTGCAAAATCTGGCGCCTGAATTGAGTAGCGAACTGCAGTGCCGAGACGACTCCACAGCAATAAAACAATTGATTTATTTAAATATAATTTTGCTTTTTATTTTTTTACTTTACGGATTCTATTCACAAATAAGAATTAACAATAAAGGAAAGAAAATTTACGGTTCATAAGTAATCATTTTCTAGAAAAGGTGTGGGCGGGCCCAGAACGCACCACATTCGCGCCCGCATTCGTAGTAAGTAAAATAATCTAATCCAATGCGGAAATAAAAGTACTCAGAAGAAAAAAGGTTTGCAACGTGCCCACATATCCCGAATACAATAGAAAGGAAAATAAAATGAACAATTCTGTTGGAAATTAAAAGCTTGTTTGAATTATTTTCATCATATTTCAAGGCGTCTACCTAAGAGTGGTCTCCTTACGTTGTGGTCGATGGTGCGATGGTCTGATTGACATTGTTTGGGTCCAATGTATTGCTACCGCTGTCGCATTCTTTTGTCACATTGTCGTCGTCAGTCTTGAGGCGCTTACATGAATTTTCCGTGGAGTCTTCGCCATCACTTTGTGTTATGGGGGAGGAGCAGCGCCTCTTCGATGAAGTGACCGCTCCCACTGCTTCTGATTCCGCTGTTATTCGTGTGGGTAGCTCTATGGCCTTCTCTTTAAACCGGACAATTACAGCTGTCATGTTGTCACAGCCTGTACCATCGCCCATGGTGTTCGGTGCAAGGCAATTATCGAAAAGCTGAAAGAATTATTGGAATTAGTGGAAGAAACGAAAAGTTGTATTGATTTGAACCTCTTCACAGATTTGGGACATCTTCTCCCGACCTTCCCTGATTCGTTTCTGCACAAATTCCACTACATCATCGCTGGACATGAAGTTCCAAATACCGTCACAGGCTAAAATCATAAATTCGTCGTCTGGGGAGATGATTAACTTCCGCACATCAGGCATTGCTGAGATCATTTGCATTTCAGGCGGCAATTCCTTATTCTGAAAGAAATTGTAAAGCTACAAAGCTACTCTCCTAAAATATGAAGCAAATCACTTACCATTTTATACGAATGATCGCCAATAGCTCGTGAAAGATTCAGGCCTCCGTTAACGCGACCATCTAAAGTAACTTTGCCTCCGGCTTTGAATATTCTAGTGCACTCTTCCTCGTCTTCCGGCTTATGGTCTAGACTCATCTCCACAGCTTTTCCTTTCCGGCAAACCACACACCTCGAATCTCCTGCATTTGCTACATATAAATCCCTACCGTGCAATAAAGCCACAACCGCGGTGCATCCGCTATCCCTTCCGGGCTCTTCGCTCACACTGGTACAAAAGTTATCATCCATGGGTCCGTCTTCATCTTCAGTTTCTTCCTCCTCGTTCTCTTCCTCAGTATCCTCGTCTGCGGCATCTCCGTCCTCTTCCCCGTCCTCGGTGCTAGAGTTCTCCTCGGCTGAAGGAAAGAATGGAATAAAGCACGTAGACTTGCGCACGCAAGTGAACGACTTACCATGAAAATCTGCGTCGTCGTCAGAACTACTTGTATCCTCCTCATCATGCAAAGATGGATTAAGTGACTTTCGACTTTTGCCCTCATTTGTACTCGATGAAATATTGCTAGACGAGCCGCAGGCAGGCTGCTTGGATTTGTTCGATGGTGGGGATGCGGATAAGCTCGAAACTTCGCCATTTTCGTGGGCAGGAGGCGCTTGCGACAAATCGTTAGTTACGGTGCTCGAGGATGACGATACATCCTCACTTTTCTCAGACGACGCCGGTAGAGCCTCTTTATCCTGACAAGATGAAATATCCCCGTTTTGAACATTTTTGGCGGCCAACAACTTCATGAGAGACGGTCCTGAACTGGTGCTGTTCGGAATCCGTTCTGCATCTGTGGCCTGGGATGCACCCATAATTTTGCTATTGCTAATCTCTCCTTTCCTCGTGGAATTTTCGTTTTTATTACTAGAACTGCTTACAGCCGAGTCTGCATTTTCTATGCCCAGTTTCCCAGGGCCGTTGTCTGTTTTCTGCGTGGACGTAGAGCACGATGGACCGTCCATGTTCTCCTCACAAATTTCCACAACTGGATTTCTCCTACCTCGTAGGATTGGCGACAGTGGCTTTGAGGTGCCTGAACCAGAGGCCCCTGCATCATCCTTCTTTAATCTAATAAGCTGCGGAAATCTCGCGGCACATCCTTTGTACTTCTCCAAAACCTCCTCTATTGGTAGGCATCCTTCTTGACACAGTTCAACCAAGTCCTCTTCTTCCTCTTCCTCAGCCAGTTCGCTTTCCTTATCTGGATTCTTCTCCACTGCCAACCTCTTCAAAACTTCTATGATCTCCTCATCCAGGAGAGTAGCATCGAACCCAAGGAATGCATCTTTTAAGGCTTGTTCGAAGTCGCCCTCCTGGTATGCCTTCAGACCCTTTAAAAACTCAGGGAGTCTTTCGGCGCAGTAAGCAGCCACCTCAGCTCCTCCGTGACCGTCGTACACCGCGAAAAACGATGTGTTCTTATCAAAGTTCAAAATGCAGTTGTGAGCGTCCTAAAATTAAATTCCACTCTTAGCGTCTCAGACTTTAAGGGAATCCCCACATCGATCAACGTCCAGCCAACAGCCACAAACATTAAAAATTGCACTCACCTCTTGGCTGATGCGCCAGCCCTGCATGGAGCTCGCCCCTACGTCCATGTATTCGTTTGCCTCATCGCTGGAATATTTTTCAGTGACTGGTTCTGACAGGTAAGCCCCCATTTCAATGGTCTAAAGTCGGAATATAAACGCCAGGACACTCTGTTTGGAATATGGAAAGTAACACAACACGACGACTTTTGTCGTCACACCACCGACGATTAGTAAAACCCCACGCGAGCCTCCTAACGCTCTTGTTCAGTAGCGAAAAGGAGCTGCAGGCCGTTAACGCAAATACTCTGCCACACCTTTAATAATTAATCACCTGACATATAAGAAAAACTCAAAAATTTATAACTTATTACTCCACGAAATTCAGCCGCCTTTTTATGTGATAAAATCGTGCGGCAACCCATCCGCCATCCACAAAATTTTTTATTCACACAAAAACACACTACATTTGTTTTACGTAAAGTGAGAGGTACATTGTTCCAATCAGATTCCTGATGGGAGAGAAGAAGATGCAATATTAGGGCGCCATATTTATTTCTACACATTGCAATTTCTTCTTAAACCTGTCATTCATCTAAACCTGTTATTTACAATGCCTCCTATTTAAACCTGTCAATGACAATGCCTCCTATTTAAACCTGACAATTGACAATTGAGTTGAGATTGAGTTGAAATTTCAACCCGCGTGTATTTGCGAACAAAAGATAGAAAGATCGAGTTGAAATTGAGTTTAAGTAAGGTCGAAATCACAATTCATAAGAGCTCTCAATTAATGAGTCTTTTGTAAAAAACGTTCATTTCCCGATTTCAATTCAAACTGTGTTTACATGAAGTTCAACTCTGGTTCAACCCAGGTCCAACTCTGCATGGTACGAGGTATTTATATTTTAAGGAATTTTTAATTTTTGGTTATATTGCTGAATAATGCTAAAATTAGTCATAAAGGAAATATCCTCAGGGGAACGTTACTGCAAAAAAATAAATGTAAAATATGCTAACCACTCATATTTAATTACTAATTTCTTTAAAATCTCCATACAACTATGACGGGGTGACGTCATCGGCCAAATGCCAATTTTCTCTTTACCATACTTTGTGTTCTCTATACC
>QYTT01079886.1:2722-17066 GCA_006980735.1 Dasypogon diadema | reverse complement strand
AAAGAGAATTTATTTGCTTTAAAAGTTTTCTGGTGTATTAACACTTCATAAAATTAATTTTCTTTCCTACTTCTTTATCTCAGACAAATGTCAAACTCAAATGTCGCATACGACAACGACAAAATTCGGTTTTTGACCAAACTTTTGTCGCCGACTTTGTCGTGTCGTCACATTTGCTATGACCTAATATCGTCACATGTATTCAAATTCTAATTTGTCGACGACAATGTCGTGTCGTATTCATTGTATTTCAGGCTTTACGCTTATGGGGAAGATATGCATCTGCTCTATAGGTCTGTGATCTGCTCGAAATAACAGCTTGAGGTTTTTGGTCAGCCGAAACGCCAGCGAGAGCTTTTCGAAATTTTGAATTTTTAGCTGCCAGATAATTTAGATAATTACATATCTTATTCTTGCACGGTTTACAGACTACAAGGTTAGCCAGGTTTGATTTTGACATGTGAATCGTGACGTCACTCTGGATAAATTGAGCTCGACATTGTTTTTGCATTGTTATTGTATGTAGGTGAAATTAATATTAATTAAATACATATTTGAAAAACCCTCGAACACGACGAAAAAACTGCCTCACTTATTGCAAAATTTGAAAATCGTTACCATGGAAAAGCTATAAAAACAAAGCATCCAGAGTGACGTCAATTGTGTTTTTCACTTAAAATGACGCCGCGTGAAGAGGAAGAAGAATCAAGTGGCAACCAGTTTTAAATTATTGACTAAACGCGGCATTTACTAGATGTGTTGTTCCATACATAATTCCCACATGTCTACTTTATGATTAAATAAAAAAAACAGTATTTTATTTGGAATTTAAATTTTCCGAATACTATTTTGTAGTTTTCAAGTTTTAATTCATAGGAAAGGATTATATAAGTTAAGAGAGGAAGCAGAGTTATGTTCGGAAACGAGTTATGATCTGTGGAGAAAACAGTGGCTGAACATGGGTATAACTCCAGAATATACTTCCAGGATATTTAGAGATCATAAAAATTTGATGCTGTGTGTTAAAGCCGTATCTTTCCGAAATTGAAGAGGTGCTCTATAAAGCATAGCAAAAAGCTATGTTAACTAAAATCACCTGAGAAGTATACAAACAATTTGATTACATGGTTACATACAAATGCGCCAGGCAGTACAAAAACGGCCCAAAACACGTACCGAGACCGCTCATAAACGACAAATTTTACAATTTTCGATTTTTCTAGTTAACTTCAAACAAAAATCTTTATTCAAGCCAAACTTGTTTTAATGATTTTTATGATTACATCCTATCGAAACGGAAAAGAGAGCCTTAAAAACGGACTAAATGCTCTTCCACGCCTGTAAATGAAAAATGTTTCTGTTGAACTGAAAGCAATATCTACTTCCGAATTTCAAATAAACACGAACTCATTGTCATAAACAAACAAAAAACAAAACATAGAGGTACAGGAATAATCTCCCGTTTTAGCCCTTACTTTGTTCCGTAACTCAAACACTACTTGTTTTTCGGTTTTACGCCTCTGGAGATTTCTTATTAGTAGATTTTATTCTATAAAGTTTGAAGCAATTAACCATTTGCCCTTAGATTTGTGCGGAATCCTTTATTGGATTTTCTTTTGAAAAATGGTTTACTATTTTCTCTTTGCAAAGCCGACATTTTATGACAGTACCAGACAAAATATCTGTTAC
The DNA here is from genome assembly GCA_006980735.1 of Dasypogon diadema. Lineage (NCBI taxonomy): Eukaryota > Metazoa > Arthropoda > Insecta > Diptera > Asilidae > Dasypogon > Dasypogon diadema. The sequence goes on along the minus strand of QYTT01079886.1, from coordinate 15,377 downwards.
TTTTGTTAATTGCTTCCGTTTAATTTGTTGAAGAGAAACAAGGAAGGACTGGAGGGATGTGTTTAATATTGGATGATAAATTTATTTATTTCAAGTCGGTTATTTTAGTCTCACTGCTTAGGCAGAAGGAAATTTCAGAGAGGAGGAAAATTTGAATTATTTTTTATTTGACAAATGTTGCAAGTTAATCCACAATTATTATTGTGAAATTTTTCTGCACAGCTTCCACTGGTTTCCCAAGAATAATGAATTCTCGCCGGTAGGATTGCAGTACTCACTAGTGCCCTTTGCTAGAATCTTCAGAACAGCAGAACTAGGGCTTCGTCATTGTGAAATAATAACTGTCCTTCCTGTATAAATAAAAATATATGAAATAAAAGCTCAAAATTTTGGACATTATTCCATATAAGTATTCCGGGTTTTGTCTTATTTTCATTTTCAGTCTCAGGCGTTATTTATTCCGACAAGGGGTGAGATTAGCATTACATATTGATAAAAAAGCATGATAGCAGAGAAGGTTGAAGGACCGCAGTGCATTAACTGTCTCCACAAAACTAACAAAATAATAAATAAATAATGCATTTCGAAAAAATGAAAAATTTAAGAAAAAATCAGTTTATTTGTCTACATTTCAACAATTTTCCCTATAGAACGATGCATTTCCTCAGTTCCTGCTGTTATTACGGTATTAAATGACAAAATTCCATAGAAAAACCACACGTCCCCCGGCCAATTCTGTCCTGACTATGCCAGACAGCTCCACGTCATGTTTTGCTATTCAGTAAGCTATTCGGTGAAAGGAAATGTGTTTAGGATAGAGAGCGATTGAAAGTTAATTTGGTATCATGAAATTGGCCAAATTGTTGGTCGTTGTCCATCACCTCATGCTCATGGCACTACCGGTACCGGGCACAGACACTTTGTCTCCCCCTAACCCCGAAATGTGGAACTTATGTTGGGTACTTGTACTGCTTTCAAAAATGCTGATGTCATCGCCTACACATGGGGTCCTGGTCCTTGCCTGGCAAGCAACGTTTAAAAGGATCTCAAATTGTGTTATCGTGAAAGCCAAGAAGAAAAGAGCTTTGCACGTTATCCCTGATAAATTGCGGATAAGATAGAACCTATTAACGTGTAATCCAAGATAATGTGTAAACAAGGTATTCGAGTCACATCCTCTTGTGAAGTGTTATAAAGTCTGCCGGATCTGGAATGGGGAACAAAATTAACAATTTACCGCGCCACAAGTGGTTGGGATTTGTAACCCATTCGTGTTGCATTGAATTTATTTAATTCTATAAGAAAAAGGGCAAGATTCCTTTGTGGTCAGTGGGAATGCATGTAGTTTCTCAAGGGCGCTTTAAAAGAAGTTAAATAATTTCTGCTACATTGGAGGTTGGAGGGGTAACTGAATAGGAAACATCTTGAAGGAATGGACAAGAATTTACTGAGGTATTTCTGTATCCAAGGCATTTGTGGAGCGGGAATTTAATTAAATTGAGCATTTTCAAAATTTAGACATATGTGGGTAGATTAAAAGCTTTTGAAAATAATTTATTTTGTAACATGCAGGAGTATAGGGTTTCAGTATTGTGATCAGAATTAAAAATAACCTAAGTGGCAACAGTGGTAAATTTAAATGGCTTTTGATAGCCTCTGTTAATGTAATGGACAAAAAGTCCTTAACTTGGTGAAGTTAGACGAGTTGGCTTTTAGTAGCACTTGCTTCTCTCCCCATAGTATCCAGAAGCTTATTACACACAATTTCTGGTGCATAAGATTTTGCCGACTAGCGCTGGAGATGGATGTGGGTCTGCAACACCGGTTTAGGTGTCACGTGTTTTTGCAATTTACATCTTACAAGCCGCGGAAGCCAGGCCCAGGACGAAATAAGCAAGATTATAAAAACACTATTCACATTCACAAAATTCTTTAATCTCATAGAATTGGTCCTTTATTTAAAAAAGAAAGTAAAGAATTACTGCCATTTCTGGATTAAATTAAGGCCATTTTTTCCTGCTTTTGAAAGTTTAATTGTTATAAAAAAACTGACAATTCAAATTTTTTGCAAACAGTAGCAAGTGTTCACTATGCAATTATGCGTCGAATAAAATTGGTCCAGAGTCGATATCATTCTCGATCATCGAAAGGACGTGTGTAGATAGTGTGTTTTTTACCTAAAAACAACCCTTCTAGACATATTATTATTCTTATATATATCAAGTAATGCCCTTCACTCTATTGCCTGAGGAAAAACTTTTCGATTGCAAGTCCCATGGCATTTTCGTTAATTTTACCAGGTAAATAGCAAACAACTTCATAAATTAAGAAGAATTTTCTATTCGACTAATAATGTTTCGTACCTGAAAATTTAATGAATTGTTTTTTTTTCGTAAATGTTACTGTCGAATGTAATCCGTTAAAATCTATTTTTATATATATATATATATTAGTCGGGTCAGATCCCTTGGGCTTCGGCAGTGTCATCCTATGTTCCACCAAGAGGTACAGACAGTAGTCTAGACAGGTTTAATTTTGTTGTAATATCCTGCCGGCACGATAGTCTTCGCCTACAACACTGTAGTAAGGATGTGTGTGTGTATATATGCAAAGTTACAACCTGTAGAATTTTTGCTTGTTGTGACCTAGAGGTGGTTGTGAGATCAGAAGTGAGATGAACTTCGTCTTATTAATTCTATTGGGAAAAGCACAATTTTGCTGCTTACTTTTCATTTTTGCTGTTCGACAATTTAGGAATTTCCCCAGGGATTACAATGTGAAGTTGTCTTAACGTAGAAACAAGAAAATGAATTTAATCCAGCCTGAGTGCTAACTGGGTGAAAACTTTTTCTGTTCAACATTAGCTCGATTGGGTCCTGTTGTAAGGATATGAAAGTCAGGTAAACAGACTTTTACTCATGATTTTATATCCAACAAAAACTGATTTATAAGTTCGTGCATCTCTTCGATTTCAATTTATGGCAATTTTATGGTAATGAGAAATCTAAACTGCTGTAATAAATTAAAATGTCGACCTTAACTTCGACAATTTAAAGTTTGTAGTTGCATGCTTTCCAGAGGAGTAGTTTGCTTTAAAAGTTCCTATTCGGTCTGGACTTATATAATGAATACAGTAACTACTACCAGTGATTTAATAAATTACTATACTTCATTGACTTGCATTCTCGAGTAATAATCATAACAACAACTCTTCTGCCCTTTTAAATGTATTCATGTATTTATACCAGAGCTATTTGAAAGATAGATAGACAGTTTGTTAACTTCAGTCTAAAATGGAACCAGGTAATGACGAGGAAACAATCAGGTGAATCAAGACACCATTAGAAGTATTTGGAAAGGATGATACAGCAACTGTGACAACCTTAGGCGGGTCTTAGTCGTATTAGCAATTTTGGGTATATTCACATCAGTTAAGGGCATGTTGTCCACTCGTCCCCAAATTATAGTGTAAGTTGTTTTTGTGGCGTTCTTTCAAGACCATCTTGGATACCATGCTGTTGTCCATCCTTGGCATACGACCGAGCAAATGAACACTGCCAGAATTAATTAAAAATTTCATACATTTCAGATCGCACCGTAAAGAAAAGGTAGAACTCCCAGCTCCAATACCATATTACAAGTTGTTTGAAATATTTTGCATAATGCCTCTAGGAAAGATTATAGGAACTGAGGAGGTAGACACAACTAATTTCTCATTTACCTTAATAAATATAGTAGCACATCTAACTGAGTTTAATGGCATTAAACATTCTTCGCATTTTAAGAAATTATTGGTCGAGAAAAATTCCGAATTGTAATTGAATTTTGCGTAAAACTTGGCGGTGATCTGCCTGAAACTATTCCTAAATACCAACGGGCTTATGGATCCGAATGTACACTCCGCTCTACGATGCCCAGATGGTTTCACTATTTTCAGGGGAGATAGAGAAGATACCAAAGATGCGACTAGAATTTAATGTCCTCCTAATACGCTGAATCCGTGGTTATTGGGTCAGATCTCGTCTGAATTGGAACAAGGCCATAAAATTTCACTATCAATATTAGCTAATATCGTTGTAGAAACAAAATCATATGCTTTAAATGTGAGTTATAGGCGTCATAAGAACAAAAGAGACAATGCCAGGTGGGTACCTAAGATTTTGATCTAAGCCGAAGAAAAACTCTCTTCGTCCCTTTCTTTCCACAAAAATACGATCTTCCTGTGAATGCCTAGTGTCCTTGTTATTTTGGACACGAGTTTCTCCAGCTTATTAAAAGTCTTGATTTGATTTTTCGTTCACAAAACGCCCAATACTTAACCACACTTAGGAAAAATGAAAAAATTCTGATTCTCAAACTGAATTGAATGTGTTTTTGTTTTGTTTTGAACGTTTTTTTCAAGCCTATTCCTATTATTCCGATTCAATTGTAAAACAGAAACGAAAAAATGTGGATTGGAAATTTTAATCCAGCTTGACGTACTGTTTATAGGAGTGGATTGAACCATTCCGGATCAAGTTATCATACAAACGGGGTAAATGATGTTCAGGTCAACCACATATCAAAAATTCTAGGAAAATGCATTACCTGATATTAAAAAAGATTCTCATTGACTGAACTTGTTGCCTAGAAAGGACCTTAATATAGTGCTGAAAAAACAATTATCATGCAGAGGCTTTGTCTTTTTACCTGACTTTGGGACAACTGCGTCTAGGGTAATGGAATATTCCTGTATAAGCTGGTATATTCCATTTCCCTGCTGGCTGCCTGGCTAAAGAAGTTTGGATGGGCGTAGGAGATGGAAAAACATGTGGCATTTCAAGCACATAGGGAGAAATTGTTTAGACACTCTGATGTATATGCTCCTAGTGGCCTATTAGTTAAGGTAGGGATGACAGTCTTCATTAATTTTAAAAGCCAATTTCAAAACTTTCTTATTAATTGATGATTGTATTGCAATGAACACTTTCAATTGTCTGATTTCTGGGAACAGTCTGGGATCGAATCGCAGAGTCAGGTTTCAGTTAAATAAATCACTTCAAAACAAAACGTAGTAGAATTGATGTAGAGATGTATGTTTGCGTAATAAAGTGAAATTTCGTTAATAAGTTTTTTTGGAGACGTCTTAGAGGTAAACTGTTGCCTTTTTTATGGTACTATCTAAGCTCAGCGGGCAATCCTAGTGTACACACAACACAACTTAGCCGGAGGGAAATCTTAGGAAAAGGGAAATGAAATTTTTGCTGTGCAACATCCCCGTGGCTTTAAACGTAAAATTCTCGTTAGTAGAATTGCTTTAACCATTCTCAGATAACATTTTGGCATCGATACTCAAGCATCGATATAGTTCTTCATTAATTTTTTTCAATTCGCTAATCATGATTTAATGAAGATTTGTTTATACTTATGACCAATACGAATTGATTATTGTGGCAGTGGCCGAAATTGAGGTAAAAAAGTGAAAATGATGAGTGGTATGGATGTGGGATGAGTGCCAGTTCAGTTTCTCTCGAATGATTCTTTTGTTTATACCTTAAGCAATATTTTGTACCTGTCTGTTAATTCAAAAATCTTGTCGGTTATATATGACAATGTGGGGTCAAATTAAAGGGAATTTTAACAATATCCAAGAATGAAATTGTACAGGATAGGAAATTTTTCGAAAAATACCGTTATTACCTGGAAAGAGTTACCTAATTTTTAAGTTTGTAAAGCCAGTAATCGAAAACGGAAAGTTATGCAAAGACGTTTTAGGAGTCATTTGAAAGCAGGTTCAACTCAGGCGTACATTAATCATAGTCCACTACGTTATCCACAACTGATAGTAATAAGGATTCCCACTATTGCCTCGTAGATACTTTTAAGCTTTTTTTATGAACATTGCGTGTTGAGATTGGACTTATAGTGGACCCAATATCGTTTAACCTTTCTTTTTAACTCGTTGTCAGATGACTGATATAATTATACACTGAATTACCACAAAAGTTATTAGAATTTTTTACTTGCAAAGCGGTCATCAAAATTAATATTACTTTTCCAGGTCACCAACTACAACTGGAGGTAGTTAGGTGCCTTCAGTGCATGAAATCAGGAATATTTCTATTAAAGCAAATTCAACCAAATCATAGGGCTTAATTCAATATACTCAAATTATATTAGAGATAGTTACGAAAATACTCTATCGATCCAATAAACATGTCAATCTTCATAACTGTTGAGTGTCCCGAATTAATTCAATTTCCATTGAAGTTGCCCAATTTGTTCGCAGCGAGTAGTCAAAAAAAATGTCACCTTAATTACAAAGATCGACATTTTCGATTAAAATCTAAAATAATTTTCCAATTTTCTTCCATCCAGCTGGAATTTATTATCTCGTTGCCCCATCAAAATAAAGTCCACCTCCTTTTCCCCTGGAATTTGCATCCAAGTGAATACATTAGCATTAAAACGCTGAACGTCCTTCCGCTACATGCAAGGACTTTTCAACCTGCTTCTGACAATTCAAATGAAAATTTCCTGAGAAAAATATCTTGGCACATTAATCAATGTGTTACCTTGATTCTGGACGTGCTTCGAAGCTCATTTGCATGGGCTTCCCGTGTGCAATAAGGTCGTGGTTGTACAACTATTCACAAAACTCAGGTTCACGTACTCTTGTGATTTCATTAGGTATGAGAGTGGGAAGTAAAATCAGGCGACCGATGTAGAAAGTAGCCAATCCCCCGTGCTATTTGTTCAGGGAAATGCGGAGTGGTATAAGGAAGTAGGCAACTGAACTACCTTGCGCTGAAAGAGCCTTGCTATCACGGAGGGAAGGAAGGGAGGATTTTGAAGTAGTGAAATCTCAGTGCCCATCCTACACATTCGTCAAACTTTTACTAGCTTCCCTCTATCCTCTGTTAGATGAAATATACAAACACACGCACGAATGCAATTCTGAAAGTGCATATAATTTATTTCCATAAACTGCTGACAACCCATCTGCTCAGATTGCAAATATAGGTTAAGGCCAGAAAATTATTTACCACGCCAACGGAGAAGTGGGCAAATCTGTTGCATCAATACCACTTTGGTCAGAATGATAGATGTGAACGTCACTTTAAGGATAACAAGTGGACTCTGAAAAATAGAAGTTGAGAAGGGAGAAGGTTCAATGCTGGAAATACTTTTCAACGAACGACTGAAAATTTATTAAGGAAGGACAACAAGGAGAAGGATTATAGTTATAAATTTTCGGAAATAAATGACTAAATTTTGTGTTTAGAATAGGAAAATATATTTTTCTGGCGACGAAAGTGACAAGTGAAATAGTTTTGTTAGGAGAAATCAGTTTTGTGAGCATTTTTTATGTGGAAATTTGTTGGTTTTTCTTAAAAGATTTACCATTTCTTAAAGAATTTTAGTTGGTGAACATTTACAAAAACTTTAAATTAAACACACTTTTTGAATTTTGTTTTCAGGAATTATTATATAGGCGTTTTCAATTAGTTTAATTTTCTCTGATTCCTCGTGTCCTCGAAGCTGTGTACGAGTGAGTATTATCATGGAGGAAGATCAGGGTTGCAAAAAACTTTAATTTTCAATTAACTCAATGATCAACTGAAATTAAAAGCGAACTCTAGTTATAATTCCGCTCAGAAGTGAGGCCGATTAAAGTTTCAATCCGCTCAAATTTGAATCTGATCAGCATTTGAGTTCGATCAGATTGGAGTACAATCAAAATTTGAGCCCGCTTAAGTTTTGAATCCGCTCTGTTTTCAGTCCGCTCATACTCTCTACACTTAAACTCCAGCGGACTCAAAACTGAGCGTACTCAAATTTTGATATAACTTAAATTTAATTGCAATCAAGTGTTGATCGCACTCAAATTTGAGTGGACTCAAATCTTAAAAGGACTCACTTTTGAGCGAATTCAAACAGTGGCAGTATTCTGAGTCTGCTCACAAATGGGGTTGATAAAAAAAGTCGATCGATGAATCGATATTTACTATTGATGCGGATATGGATTACACCGCATTACGAGAGTCGGTTGGAAAACCTACCGCTCGGTTGTATATATATATTATTTTGATCTTAGCTCGTGAACTAGTGGCACGACACCGTATCTTTCCACGTATTAAATGCACAACACTGAGGAAGTAGTCCTAACTCTGCTTGCAGAGATTTCATTGCGTCAATTTTCAGTTTGAATAGAATGTCATCATTAAAATTCGCAGGTCTGAAAATGCGAAGTTTTTTTTCCAGGTTGGGGTCTTCCATTCGAAGTTTTCCGAATCATTTTTCTGTTGTAAGTACTGATGCTGCATTGTCTCCGAATACTTTTTGCAAATCTCCACAAAATGTCCCAGTTATAGTTCGTGCGACCGGGGGAGGGAGGAGAGGGGAGATATTTGTAGTATTTGCAGCCCGCTGAAGCCCGTCCCAGTTAAGGTGATGAATAATTCGTAAACTGAGTTAGAAAAACCAGAGTTCAGTAATAAATACTCGCAAAATTATAGAAACAGTAATGCCAACGTGCAGTAAAGAATGTTTTTAAATCAATTGTCGAGTGTCCACCACGGAACCCATATGAAAATCATTGATGCAATAGCAAAATAGTGGATAGACTGGTGGATTGAAGGGAGATGGATCGGGTAACATTGTCTGATCACAACAGAGCCATTCACTTTGTGGTGGAATATGGATCTAGAAAGATAGATGAAAGACTTCTAAAGATTCATCGGAAAAAGGAACAAGAGAGCCTGAAAAAAGGTTCGAGAAGAGGCTTTAACCACTCCATGGGGAGTAATGAACTACAGGTTTGAAACAATTATAAGACGAAGAAGAAAAAGTTTAAAACAATTCTTCGATGACAAAAAAGGGAATCGTGGAGGGATTTCTTCTCGAATATGGATACTATCTCAGAAGCCAGTAAACCACATAAGATAGTCACTACATACTCGGTATCCTAAGTTGGACTTGTGGAGATAGGAATAGAAAAATGGTGGAAACATTGAAGAAGATGAACAAGATTCTAATGGAGACACATGGTGCATCCTCCAGCAAGCTATGTTTCGGAAGAATCTTGAACCGTGCATAATCGCATGGGCACGAGATGAGGTCGGGATGTCGCGAAATGGATGGTGTTTTTGGAGTTTAACCACACTGAAGCAGTATTCCTTGAGTCCTTGAGCTGGGAAATCAGTGAAATTTGTACTTCAATAGCTAATAGGAGTGGAAGTGGGGGAACAGACTACGGAAACATTGCTTTGGCTACTTTGATGGACATCGGAGCAGTGTTATTTCCTTTTCAGTGGAATGCCACAACTGACTCCTCATTGTCAAGGCTTGAGGGGACGGGCATTCACATCACTGGCTATAGAGATGATACGGTGCTGGTGGCAAGGGGTAAGTTCATGTTCACTACTGCTGATATCGCGAGTGGTAGAAGGAGATGTTATGAGAAGCAAGCGAGAAAAAGAGAGAAAAAATAATCTTGAATAGGAAGTCAAAAGATCTGGAACTTATACCGCTTACGCTTTTTGGATTTAAAATTTCTAGGGAAACCAAATACCTGGGTGTATGCTTTGAGTCGAATCTGACTTGAAACACCATGTTGAAAAAAAGATAAAAATAGGGAAGGTGGTGTTGCATCAATGTAGAAGAGTGTGTGAACTAAGGTGGGGTGTTTTGTCGAGGTCAGCATACTGCATATATATTGAATGGTAGTTATGTGCAGATATGGCAAAGAAGATTAAGGTGGTTGGTTTCTCTGATTACTGCGCATGGAAGCTTTAGATATCACCTAAAAAAGATGGGGTTTCTCGAGGATGATCTGAGTCGGTGCAGCTGACGTAAGAAATAGTTTCATCGTTGAGCTGTATTTTCAATATATATACGCATATAGAACATTTGGTGTTTGCAGTTATATTTCGAAAATTCTAGCTTTGATTGGGAAAAATTGTTTTTTAGTTTTCTTTTAATTGAATGTAAGTTTTAGTCACAACAAAGATGTTATAAAACCGGTGGTATTGCCAATTGAAAAATTTTCCAAAGATGCTGCAGAAGATGGAATTAAATATTAAAATATGTATAAAAAAGAATTTTGTGAAATATTTTCAGGAGAGGCGAGTAATATGAACGTTCTAAAAGGAATATAAGGTGCGCATCTACTTACGACATTAAGAAAAGAATATCCCTGAATTTCTAATCTAATTTCCAAATAGATATTTTAAATATTATTACTTATTGAAAATACAGACATTAATTATCTTTGTTGAGGAAGAAGATTCGAGTCTTTCTAGTACTCTATATTAAGCGATTGATATTTTTAAATTTGTGTTACTATCAAAGTTTTAATTAATCTTTACTGTTCTAGAACTTTAAATTGCTCCCAAATCAACAGTACATTGTTTCCTGGTAATTTATAATTGTTATAGTCCCAAAAAGTAAAGTTTATTCGAATTTTCGCTTCCAATAGTCGTTCAAAAAGCAATTTTAACTCAATGGCTCAATGGCTTCAGCAAAGTGCTCAAGTCTCCCTTAAAAGTCTTTGCAGTACAGTAAAATGAACATTGACAATAATATTATTTCCTACACATGGAGGAAGTCGAACAAAGCCCACCTTTGCAAATTTTAAACAAGAATTTATTTGCTTTCAATTTTGTACACAACAGCGTAGCATAAAAAATTTATGCTATGCCTCTTTTGTCACAATATTTTCTTTCAGACAATAGGAATTTTTTTTTATTGCACACCTACTGGGAGTTCAAATGGTCCAAGTGAATTTCAGACTTTTGCAAACAGTAGAACTAGGTATAAACAAATGGTGTGACATCTTCCTAAAATACGAACCCTCGTCTGGCGAATTAATCTTAAAATAAAAATGGAGAAAACAAGCCCTTTACTAACATATCAAGTCGTAGAAATTCCACGCCTTCCTTGAAGTATGTACTTTCACAGAAGACTTATATTACCTACGTCAGGTAGCCCTTATTCTATTTTGTGCAAGTTGAGTTATGGCGAGCGTAAGTTTAGCATTGAATTCTGAAAAGATAGCGAGATTTCTTGTAAAGGATACGCCAGAAATGTGAATTCATCGCGCCTTTCTAGGCACATAAAATATTCGGGCTGAGTAATGCACGCTTTTCGTACACAATTGAATTTATTGAGAGATTTCAGGAAAAACTTCGTCCTGTACGTGCTTAGAGACATCGAACGGTGTGCGCGCTTTTAATGATATAGAAACCTCACTGAGTTGAGGAATATCGTATGGGCGCAAATCTATTCCACCACACAACAGATGTACAATTTATCATGGAAAGCTCTCTCTAAGAAAATCCCTCATCGACTACTGCATGAGGTTCCATATCGTGCAGGTGTTAATGGCTAAATGTCTGATTCCTACAAGCTTAACAAGTTCACAAAGTCGCTACAAGTGAGCTGGTTAAACTAGAATTTAGGAAACTTCCTGGAAGTTTGGTAATAGGTTATGTTTGCCGGGCTGATTTGCTGCAAGTAATGGCAGGATAGAGTGGATTAATTCTTAATAGACATGAGATTTTGTTATTAGTAGGGATAGAGTGAGGATGTTTAACAGATTTTAGGTGTTCTAATTAAGTAATGCTTTTTCACATATCCGGCAATTATTTATTTCCTTTTAATCAAAAGGGATTCTCGAAATTTTGAGGACCAAGGAGTAAAGATGGCTCAATGCGGGGAGAAAGGGTTTCAGTGCGTCTTGTCCGTGCGGGTGAAGTATTTCCTGCATTCATCCATTTGCAACATTTGTCAGGTTAAAATTTCCCCGTCTCTTCTTACCTAATTTCCCTCCGCCTAAGTCGAGCTGTGTGCATCATCTTCTTCTTCTTCGCGAGCAATTGGTAATAAGCTGAGAAAAGATCTTTAATTTTTCGTGTTGTAAGCTAATTTGCAAAAAATATCTCTATAATTGCCGGGAAGATGATCATCTACAGAGCAAAACAAGATTTATATGTGTAGGAAGGTATTAGGAATAAGAACAACGATTTTGATTTTATTTGCAGAAGATTCCAATAATACTAAGGTAATTCCCTATTTAAAGCACTAAAGTCCACATTGTTCAGGTAAGTCTAATTCTAAGAGATCAACACTTTTCTCATAAGCTTTATTTTCAGGGCGAAGTAAAGAGACACCGATTATAAACCAGGTAAGTTAAATTAGCCAAAAAATCACTTTTATAAATTCTTCTCTTCTGCACAGGTTTCCACTGGACCGACGACGTCTCAAAACTTAGCTGAACTTTTCCTACCGACGCGACGGACTGTAAATCATTGGTGATCACTGATCACTACTGCTAGCTGATAACTACTGATAAGTCTTTACGGTTATTGCTTTTAATATGTTTTTCTCTTTGAGGAATATCGATGCGAAACAGATGTTCAGGCGGGCAAAACATTTTGGGAATTAGATGGTTTCCTACATATGCTACATTGCCTGTTTTGCCTACATTCCTACATTGCTAGCTAAACTGATACCGCACGCTATAATTTGACAGAAAAACGTTTTACCTCATTATACTCAATCAGTGGGTGTGAATTCTACTGGATATATTCTGTTCCTGTCCATAGTGATTATTATTGATTCCTATATTTACGTAGTGCAAGTAAAATCATTTAAGGATTGTAGTTATTGTTGA
>QYTT01079882.1:5860-21055 GCA_006980735.1 Dasypogon diadema | reverse complement strand
CCCTTCTTCATGTTCCTTACTTCCCCTTCTTCATATTCCTTACTTCCCCTTCTTCATGTTCCTTACTTCCCCTTCTTCATGTTCCTTACTTCCCCTTCTTCATGTTCCTTACTTCCCCTTCTTCATATTCCTTGCTTCCCCTTCCTCTTTGCTACCTCCTCCTCCTTCTTGCTTCCTCTTCTTCATTGCTTCCTCTTCTTCATTGCTCTCCTCCTTCTTCATTGCTTCCTCTTCTTCATTGCTTCCTCTTCTTCGTGGCTTTCTCCTTGCTTCCCCCTTTTGCTTGCTTTCTCTTCCCCCTTGCTACATTTCCTACATTGCATCAGTTGAAAAGTACAACCTATCAGTCAGATAATGTACATGATCATATGGCAAAAAGTTCAACAAACGTTTTGATTAGTCACTGTCGTCAGACTTCAGTGTTAACTAATGAAAGAAAAGCCGTTCACAATAATCAGTTATGTGTCACCGTAAAGCGGTAACGCCAATGAAGAAGGTCTAGTGTTTCCCTAAAATAGATGACAAAATCAATTTAACGTAGTTGCACAAAGAAAATTCATTCAACCACACACTTCAGTGCCAGCATTTCCCGAATACGATTTCAATTGATTCAGACTAACTAAATCCGCACCAATTTGTAAGAATAAAGCCGACAAAACCAACTATGTACCATCCATTCATATCTTAAGTGCATTCGAATGTAATTGTTCCTGATCCTGCATTTCCCCCCGCTTTCCCCATGGTAATTTATTGACATGTATCCAATTCAAAAGAAAGTTTTTCACCCTTATATTCCTCTCTCCTCCAGACATGATTGCAATATCTATTCAACTCCCCCTCGTGTATGAATGAAAAGTTTGCAGCAAATCTAGGGACTGGAGGCAATAAATCGGCATCAGATAAATGATCCAGAGATATGAGCCACATGAATTCTGTCGCTATATCCTGGATTAGGAGGAAAGTATCTCTGTGCCCATGCTTTCTTCGCAACATGTGGGCGTTGATATAGAATATCTCGTCATATATCTGGGTTTAGTGTCGAAGACCGGGTAAAGAATGGTACTGGAGCGTTTCGAACTCTATCCCCCTCAGTTATGTGTCGATTTACAAATTGCATCCAGTTAATGAGTCATACAAAAATGAGTTGTGATCCCCTGTTTTATTAGCCATGATATAATTCGGACTGTGAACTCTGGAGGCTGGAGGTTGAAGGCTGTGTTGTGTACCCACAAAAAGGGGGAGACTGCCACATTTCCTAAATTTCTCTGCTTTATTCTGCGTGGAAATCACATCTTTAGCAGAATTGCAAACAATAAACGTACCAACTACGCCATAAAAAGAATATGACGTTTTAGTGCCACCACCGGAAAGGTAATCACCTGGTAGCACGCGATATCAAATTTTTCTTTCTTCCGACCAGAAAACTCTGCTCAACCAATCCAATTCCGCGTTTTCTGCTGGTGGCGTTTTATACACCAAGAAATGCTTTTAACTCTAGCAAAGAATGACCTTACCTGAATGACGGCAGCAGCAGGGTAGAATTATATTTTTTTTTTGTGATGATGAATTTTTTTTTTTTGATGGAATATAAGCCTGCCCAAAGTGTCTTACATTTTGATTGATCGGGGTTGTTTGCACTGAACCTCGTGATTTCAAGCAATGTGTCCATTATTTTTTAAGTCCTTCAAGGATTAGATATGGAAGGAATGGTTCAGGGGTAACATTAAATATTCTGGGATAGAATTTTTGATGACGCCTTGTTTCGTCACGGAGTTCTAGGTAAACTTACCTATACCTTTACGTGAGCCTCTTTAAATATTCATAAAAAATTTATTAAGGTCCTTATAATTCTTGTCACTAAGGGAAATGTCCATGTTTTAAGGATAAATGCCTGAAAGTGTTTGGATTGGATACAAATATTGATTTTTTTCATACTCCTTTGGAGTTCTGTATCTTTTGAAGTTTTCTCTAACAAATTTCCTGAACTGCAGATTTGTTTCGAGACTTTTGATCTTCTCAAAACAGGCAGCCAGAACAGATATTTCAATCACTTTAGTTACTTGTTGTCGTAGATAATTGGGTCGTTTCACGCTTAAGTTAACTTTTTGCAATGTCGGTAATTTGCCACTTTATTCCTTTTTTCCACTTAGTTGAGGTTTATGGTCTACACTTAATTAGTATACTTTTATTAAAACACAACAAACTTTATGAATTATTATGGACACCACACAAAGTTGATCTGAACCTGAAAAAACTCAATTTCGTCTGTTATATTGTCTTTACTGGGCTGCTGTTATTTGGCTTATCGAAGATTGCAAACTCCACAAAGGTTTGAATTTTTTTAAGGCACCGTGGTTGTATTCGTTCGTTCCAGACACTTTCATGCATTTCGTTAGAAAGTTTATAAGTTGGTAATATTTTCTTACTGCCTTGGGAACCCTATAGTTGGTTTGGTCCTGGGAGTTTTGTGGACATCACGGATGTTCTAGCCTCGGAGCAGCCACTGCGTGTTGAGTTTTGTTCTAGTTTCTAAGCGCAGTCGGACGCAAAACCATAATATGCCATGTGTAGCTATTTTATTTGATATCTACTCAAAGTGACAATCTACACTGCATAGAGCTTTAATTAAGCCAATATGTACCTATGAACGGTACGCAATTCCAAGTTTTTTTTCCAACAGAGAAAAGGAAATTCTAAATCCCCACAAATGAACTCATACAGCACATTTCCTTTCCATCAAAGCACATCAATAAGAGGAACTCTAGATATTTCTAATTTTGCAACACATTCCAGACCGAGGCATTCTTGGACTAAAACACAGTCAAAATATCTAAAACTTTTGAAGTATTTTAGATACTGCCCCTGTACGTCTAGTTCTTCTCTTATTTGTTTTGCTTATTTTGTTCCATAAAAGCTTATGTTTGCTCGGTCTTGCCTTTTCCTTTAGCCAAATAAAAAAGTGGGATATTTCCCTGAAAATAATTCTTCTGAGGGTCTGTTTTTCCTTTGGAAAGAATTCAATAGTCCCCCCCGGGGACTAGACGTTATTTGATTGACTTTGGATATCAAAGAAACTGGAAATATTGAAATTCTCTTTTATATAGTTTCACAGTGTTTTAAGTCCTCCTCGTCGATTTTTCAAATATTTATTCTCTCTTTTATTTCAGTGATTTTTGGGTCATAATGAATTAAAAACAAAAAATAATTTTTAGAAAAATTTTTACTGTTCTTGATTGTGATAAATGACAATCCCCGAGTGCTAATGAAATTTTTGACTAAAAAACAATTGAAATTCTTAGAGAGTTTTCAATTTTTCAAACCCCTGGAAATAGTGCTGTGATGGTCCCGGAAAAAAAAGCCTTTCTGGTACGGGTAATGAACTTCATTTGTACTTAGAATAGTGTTGTAGAAGGGGAAGGGTGAATATTTGATGTAATTAACTTAAAGTTCATTGTTGTGTACATACCTCATGCCTACATACTTTAATGGTCAAGTCATTTCTCTAGATTTTCTTGCTGCATGAAAGTAGACATCAGCAGGTGTAGAGCACACGGTCAGCAGTGTATAAATTCGTGACAAAAGGTAAACGATACCGTAAAGCAAGACGACTTTTATGGGTTCTATCGCAAGAAGTAAGTGCTCAAAACAACATTCTAAACAGCCATATCATGTTTCAGTGGGTTGCAAGTAGAAAGTTAGTATAAATCTGAAATGGGAAGAAGAGTAAAAAGAAAGGAAAAGTCATCAGATGTGGACTTATATGTGTAAGAAGCTGAAAATACCATCTCTAGGGAGTTGTACCAGACGTATATACGTTATAAAACTAAAAAAAAGGGAAGAAAAAAATCGATAAACCCCCAGAGAATTATCTGCATAATATCACTGCATAATCCTCGAAATCTAGCAGAATCTTACTCAAGTGTTAACTGTCGACTTCACCCCGTTGCAACTAATCACATGTTCAAATAATCAATAGGACGTTGCCTCCTTTGCTCATATCCCGTTTCAGTAAGAAACTTAACAGGCGGCAGCAAACTTTCCTCAAGTTCCCATGCAATTCCATTCCATTTCCTATCCTATCCTGGGTTGTTGAGTTTTCTGCACCCCAGCACACCAGAATACAAAAATACCAAGCAAACACAATCCCGACAATCGGCTCCATGCCTGCAGTTTTCTAAAGTGCTTACCCACATTAAAGGAGCCCACCACCAACCAAGGAACCTTCCGCGATCGTTCCCTTGCTTTTACTCTTCAACCACCTTCGTGGTGAAATCTAATAAATTCACGTAAATTATAACTTTCGACTGCTCTGCCACTAATATTGGATTTTTGGGGAGCTAATGCGGAGGCCAATGGAAAGCTGGCTTTTGCTGGGCCGATAGTGTGTTGTATAGCAGAAACCTATGTAACCGAGACATGTGTCTAGTCTCACTGTCTGGTCACGCAAACTGCTTTTCCACAAAGCTCCAGTAGAGTGCTATTTTTGCTGCTGTTATTTTTCCTTTTTCCCATTGTTCTAAATAATTGTTGTATGGCTGCAAAGTGGTCTGGGATTTACTGGCCCTTTTACTGGTACCTTGTATACTTTTAAATACATTCTGACAGGAGAAACGAAATGCTTTCCACTGGTCTACGGACGAAATACAACTTACAAATTAGCAGCAGAAAAGTTGGGATTGTCGCCGACTGGAGAAAAAAGTACTCCTATCTACTTTTCGCTCTAGTTGAGAATTTTGGAACGGTTTCAAATTATTTTTAGTCCAAGGATTTGCTGCAATGGGTGTAAGAAATAGTTGGAAATGTGTGCTTTATGTGGCGGCGACAACTGGGCAGAAGAGAGGATATTCCGAGTAATAAAAGATGAGGACGAAATTTCATCGCAATTTGGCTTTCGTATGCCAACGTATAAGGTCACGTATCCACTTGAATAATTAAAGTGTTTCCTGGGTTTGTGCGAGACGGACGTATATAAATTGGTGATTTGGACATTGTAATTTTATTAATTAAGTAGACTTTAATTAATGTTATTACATTTGAGTTGATAGAATAATTAATAAAACTAAACACGAAACTTCCAGCTATTTTAGTTTTAATAAAAGGTTAAAGGAACAAAAATGACCCCAGGTTCAAGTGAGTATATATTCTTAAACATTGTTGTAGTGAATTTATTTTCCGAAAGGATCTTAGAGATTTTACAGCCATTACCTTGCAGTTGGAAAACATATAACAATGTTGCAGTTTAATATATTCTTTAATTCCCTGTTTTCATCTACTTTGAAAAATAGATGGATTCGTTTCTCTTTTAAAGCGAGATTCGCTTCTGGATTCGTTTTTAAGGTTGCTCGTTACTGGACTCGATTTTAAAGGCGCTTTTTACCGCGTTCGTTTTTACAGGCATTCGTTACTGGACTCGTTCTGAGGGGTTCACATTACTGGATTTGTTCTTATGTGCACTCATTACTGGACTCGTTCTTAAGAACAATCATTACTGGACTCGTTATTATGGTTAATTCGTTACTGCACTTCCTTTTCAAGATGCTCGTTACTGAGTAGTTTAATTTTCTGACTATTTTACTTACATTTATTTTCAACTGCAAACTGATACATATTGGCATTATTGTCTGGTGTACCCAGGGTTTGCATCACATTTCATTTATACTTTTTGTACTTCAAATTAACATTACGTATCCAACCAGGTACATCTTTTCGTGGATTTCTGCTCAAATTGTAAGCGGCATTTCGGAAGTCCGATCACATGATCGATCCCTGAGTTGCCCACGACGTGATCGCCTTTCTTCGCTGTCCTTCCAGGATCTCATAGAGGAGGCAGCGATTTCTGAGGCAATCGTCCATATTCCTCAATAGGTACCCCGGCACATGAAATGAGTAATAAGGTGCTTCTGCCAGCATGTCCAACCACCTCGCGAAATTGAAAGGATTTTTTACGTCGAGCATTTCATTTTACTTTCACGTTTCCATTCACGTTGAATTATAAATGCCCCTTAAACCTTACAAACTCCAGGTGCCTAGGCATATATATAGGCAGAGTGTGCATTCAAATATATCGCCAACTACAGAAATGAGACCCTTGCCACAAATTTCTTGGCAAGTTTTTATTGTATATTCTTATAATCCTTCTCGACATGTAATTCATTTCTTGCAATAAGAGGTATTCAAGGTGCTTACGTAACTAGGTGTCATCATTACTGGTATTCTCATTTATTCAAGTGATGTCTCTATTCTTTCGGTAGGATATAGAACACCCATCATCGGCATGCAAATTAGCTCATGCTAAATTAATTTTTAAAAGAGCGCATCAAAATCCTTCTAACTCTTGAGTCAATATTTCGATTTTGTACAACAATTTTATCAACAACAAAACCAGCTCGGCACTGAAGTTAGGACTTAACTTGGAAGACTTGTTTTTAACTCCGCAATAAAATATGTATTGACTTCCATTTCAGTTGTAGTTGGTTTGATCCTCACTCTTCTGTTGTCGTGTTTTTATCTTTCTTTATTTCTTTTTTTTCAGAGTATCGCTTCTAATGTATAGCATAGAACCATTTTCCCAGCTTTAGTTCAAGCACCATGTGAAAATAATGAGTAGTTCTTTTAAATTTTGTGTTGCGAATTATTGTACAATAACCAAATTTCAAATTCGAAATGCCTGAACAAAGAGCCACTATATATGCCCTACCCCATAACAAAATCGAAGGAAAATCCCCAAATAAAAAGATAAAAACAATCCATCCCCAAAGGAAATCACCTCTCCTGAAGATCTTAATCAATTTACTTGCTCCAGAACTTCGTTAATATAAAGGAATGTTGCCTTATAAATCCTCAGGGGGCTGCTCTACTACTACGTTGGAAGTAGAAAGATATCAAATTAAATTTGTTAATTACATTTCCGTGATCATTTTTGTGACACAATGAAGCAGCTCCATTTAGATGGATAAAAGCAATTTGTGTGCAGAAAGTGTAAATAAAAGCTGTTAGGAAGGAAAAGTTGGAATCCTCTCCAAAAACTCTCTTTAACCTTACCAAATTCCACCCTTAATATTGTCTGCTTCTTGCCCTATAATGAGGACTTTTTTCTGCCCACATTTTAATAGCAACTGGTGGAGACAAAATATTTTGAAAATTTCCTTCTTGGGAACGGAAGGATGTCATTTCCTTCCAGCACATGCCGGTGTATTTTCGCCTTCCCCCCCACCCCCATGGCATTTTTGACCCCAATCCATTTCTAAACCAAAATGGGTTGTTGTTTTAAAAGTAATTGGGGTGGATGCAAGCTATTAGGAACAGACCAGAATGTCGAAGGGGAGCAACAGGCGTTTTTAATTAATTACCCAATTTTATCCCGAAATCTAGAACTAGACCACACGAAACATGATGTTTTGTGGGTAATAGCGATTCCAAGTAAAATTACTGAAAAATTCTGTCACATTCTGTTGAGATGCCTGTCTTTCCATTTATTTGCCTTACGAAATGAGAAGGGAAAGGAGGGAGATATAGATTGCTCCAGATTTTTTGTATTAATTTATTCCATCTCTGACATCGCGCATCTTGTACAAAGCGAAAACATAACAAACTTATTGCCTACATTGTCATCTGGAAGACAAATAATGGGTGTTATATACCACCCAAATTTCTCATCCTCTTCTTTAAGGGGCTGCTCCATCTGTTTGACTCTCTAAGTGTCTGCATTCAATCAACGGTTGTCAAGCAATGAATGCCTGGTTAGACAGTGGTAATCACAATTGGAGGTTAATTAAGTTTTCCTGTCACAGTGCGTCGGTATCTATGTCACCATCCACCACCTCTGAAAAGGTCACCCAGGCACAACTAACATTTTCTAATGACATTACTTCTTGGTACAGCAGAAGGGTAGCTTCTGCCATGATGTGCACACTTTCGTCTCCATGCTCCTAATACTGATCATTCCCGTCCCCATTCTACACTTTTATATACCTTATTAGGGAATTATACTGGTATTTATGTTAGTATGTTTCTGTTTTCATGATTAAATTTGTTACTGGTGTTGTGTTCAACTGTTGGTGCTTTTATTCGTGTCCCATTCCCATACACATAGTATCTTTGTAAATTGTAGCCATTCAGTCGACAGCAGCGTTAGTTAGTTAGTTCGGTTAATAGAAGAGCCTGGATAGAGTAAACCACCCTAGGTTTCTGTCGTATTTGGACAGAATCTTAATTTGACAGAGTGGATTGGATTGCTTTAACAGGATATGCACTATGCAAGCTGATGAGTTCTCAATTTTGTTCTGTATAGAGAGGTGGAGATGAATTCTATTTTTCTAAATAATATAAGAGAAATAAATTTGCCTTGCAACTAGATAACTTAGAGTTCACTACAGAAGCACCACTATTTCTCCCAATCCCATTTATGTTAAATTTACTGGAAATAATGGAATTTTCCTGAAAATCTCCTTTTTTAATCTTTCTAGATAGCCTCATCCCTCTAAAAATTCTTGAAGAGTCTTTCAACTCGCACCTTTTTGCTTACAATGATAAAATTTGTTCCCCACTCCCCGGCCACAGTTGCTACTCTCCGCGAATGGCTCATTTTCTTAAGTAGCTGCAGAAAGTAATTTTGTAAAAAGCTTCCCTAAGATGTCTGGGACAACCTTATTAGGCATCAGAGGCAAATACTTGAAGTTCGGTGCTCTCTTAACTATCTCCTAAATTACAGTCCAGCCCTTACCATTTTCTTCGTTCAACAATTTCTTCTATGCAGATGAAATTGCTAAATAAAATTTTGAACTGAGTGAATAACCTGAAAAGCATTATACTTGGGCACAAAATAATGCAACTCAACTGCGAAAATAAGAACAGTGGGTTAAGGAGGCGAACTCGACCTTCTTCAGAATGGCGGACAACTTTATTTGTGCTGCAGTAATTATGTAATTCTTGTGCAAGAAGGGCGCCACAATAGTTCTCAATATTTTTAAGTTATGAATGTTTTGTCTGCCTTAAAAGTGGTTCACCTTTAATTTGCGTACAAGAAGATGTTTTAGGAACTTAAGCACCATTTGAGCTCTACTTAATTTTATGGAGCAATAAAACCTACTCAATTATTTCGATAGGATTTGGTAAATTTCCATAAAATACCTGAAGCAATTAAGTGTGCCACCCGTTAATTACGACGGAAGGGCTTAATTCAAAATTGAAGTACATTGGGACTTTTATGATTTCCACAAGCATTTCTGTAACCCTTATAAACCCCCAATGACCACTTCTGACACTCAATAAAACCAACCACACAACCTTTATTGATATCACGCCAGCAAAATGGAAAGAAGAAGAGGGGATAAGGTGAACATTGTGCATAGACCCCAGAATAGTACTCGTTTCGAATTATTTTGCCGAACCACTTAAATCGGTGATCGTTATCAATTCCTTGTGAACAACATCGTCATCCCCTCCCTTTATAATGCAATTTCAGAGTCAATGAAACTAGGAAATTTATGGGGCAACACAATCTGCTTTTTTTTTTCAAATAGGGGGAGAGTCTTGTCCTCTATCGTCGTGGGCAAGAAAAGTATCCAATAACAATAAATTCAATGATTTATGGCTTCCCTTCCATTAAAATGAGCGATCGATTTACTAGTGGATGACGTTAAATGAAATCATTTGTCCCAACCCGGAAATCTATTGACTTGCAGCATTATCCACTCACAATCGGGTGCTAAGGGTGTGGGATAATAGCGTATTATACTAGAATTTTTGCTGGTCTCATCACCAGGTGGTAGTAAATTTGCCAATTTTTCTCCATAAATTCAGTCTATAAAAATTAATAGGATAAATGGTGTTGTGTGATGGTAAATTGGTATATAATCATCGAAAATGTTTTCAATTGATATTTCTGGAATTTTCGAGTGTTAATTTGTCATAAAATAAATTGTGAGTTAGTTGAAAATCGCAATTTTATGGACTTTTTATACTATTAAAGTGTGCTCTAGAACCGTATTTATGGAGTCCCACAGGGCTCCGTTTTAGGTTCTTTGTTCGTAATTGTATTGTCTCTGTTCGTAATTGTATTGTTTTTATTACTTAATTCGTATTGTTTAATACCGATTCGTCAATGGGGCTATGGCAGTTCAGGTTTTATTGGCCATAGATTCCAATCCTATCAGGCCATTCATCACATCAGTACTAACAACTGTATCAACTAGCTTAATCTCTCGGTTTCTCCAGAGATGACAATCATAGGTATATTATCTCCAATTCCTGAGCTGTAATGACCTTAAGTACCATTTCACATTATCAATCCAGCTACCTCAAGAGCAGTTTATGGTTATTGGTGTTTGTATCTACCATTTGTAGAGGTTTCTCTTCTAATAATGCGACAATTAATGGAATGTACAATATAGATTTAGTAGATTGGTGTTTGGCTAAAATAACGTCTCGTGATTATAAAAACTTCAATTCGTATTTACATCGATTTAATCCACAATTATTCATTTATGCTACAGAAATAACACCCTACACTTAGGACGAAGAATGATACGAGTCGGACAGCTGAACAGTGGGGTTTTAAAGTCTTAAAGATCTACAAATATCCCAAATAAATACAAAATGTTTGTAATGTGTTATGATTCCACAATTGAATCGAATGATTAACAAATATATTTGTGCAATCCTAAATTATTTTAAAAATTATCCATTGCCCTTAAAAACCAGCACAACAAAATACTTTAATCAATATTCTCTATTCCCATTTTAGCCACTGAAATTCGTTGTCAAGAAAAATCTAAAGGTGGACTTAGCTACGAAGTAATTCTAGCTGAGCCAGCACCAAATGTAACACTGCCAAAGCGTCCAACAACACCTGGAAAAAATGTTTCAGCAGAAGAAATCGAACAGAAATTGAAAGCAGCCGAAGAAAGGAGACTTGTAAGTTTTTTTTAACTTTGTTTTTCGTTTTTGTCCCAGAATACTATCGAAAAATATTCATTTCAGTCCCTAGAGGCTAAAAAGATGGCTGAATTGTCTGCTAAAATGGCTAAAATCGAAGAGGCATCACGCAAAAAGGATGAACTCAACAACGAATTTATTAATCAAACCAAAGAGGCACTTGAAACTAAAATGGAACATTACGAAGAAAAGCGTGAGGCTATTATCAGTGATTTGAAAGAAAAATTGAAGGTAAATGTTTCACGTATTACGAGAAAAGACGGTGTTTATATATATTTTTTTTTTTGTAATTTTCAGACTCATTCACAAGAAATTGAAAAAACTCGAACATCACTCGAACAACAAAAATACATAGAACGTATTGCGATCGAAGAAAAACTTAAAACTGCCCAATCGCTTCGTGATGATAACATCAAAAAGATGCTGGAACGTCTAAAGGAGCATGTAAGTTGATTCCTCCTTGTTCAGTTTTTTGCCACTTTTTCCGAACAAGTAACAAATTGGTCATGTGCGCTTCTTATCTCTTAATTTCAAATAATTTTTTCAATTAATTCAACTAGCTAAATTAATTTTCCATAAAGTTTTATTAATGCATATTTACATGTTTCAACAATTTTCTTTCCATTTTTACAATAATTTAATCGTTCCACACAAAACACCGCCAACTTGTAAATTTATTTGTACATAAAATCGTTCCTGTCGTGCTTTAAATCACCGCAACATACCGCAACTTTTAATTGGATTCTGAACCATTCGACATGCCGCCATCGACCATAACGAAATATCCTGATGACCTCAAAAATACGGGGCGGCATCAACCAAATCATGGATGATTCATCATTGTTTTATGCACCTGGAAATGTAAATTCATTGCGTCCGATTATATTTCAACATAAATTTCGAAACCACCACTACTCCATGACTCCTAATGTTCCCAACACCAACAACATTATTCTATGGCACACACACCACACGCATACATTATTGGATTGATTCACCGCTTTTGATTTGCTCACTGAATTGGAAAATTTGCAACAAAAAAAAAAAATGAAATGTGGAAATTAAATTTGCATTTCGCTTTTTGATACGTCAACAACAACAACAACAAAAATAACAACTTTTGATAAATCACCAACATCGTTCTACTTTATCCCTGTTTACATGTGTCTTTGGTCAACAACATTTCAACTGTCGTCTCAACACACCAACCCACAACTTCATTTTGAATTTTTGATCATCATTAGAACACCGTGAAACTAGCCGAAGTTAAAAATCACATCGACACACTGGAAAACCTTAAGCTAGAGGAAAAGACTAGAATTATTGAAAACAAATTGTACACAGCCGAACAAAATCGTGAGAAGGAAATTCAAAAGAAATTAGAGAACATTCGGAAACACGTAGGTTGAATTTTATTTAATTTCTCTTTTATTGTCGTATTTAATCACATACTAGAGATGCATTTAATGAATAAGTTTTGAGCCTAAGTTGCCTGTACAAATTTACGTGCTTGATGATTTGCTTAAATTTTGCTTATTTTTTCTGTTCATTTCATATTTAATTCAATTTTGATAGAATTTCAAATTTATAAAATTGTAAGAAGTCTCAGTGAAAACAGGTAAATAACAGAAAAAGCTCCACTTTTGTAAATTTGCTTTTGCTTTGAAATTGTAACTCACTAGATCAACTCTTATTTATCAAGTGAAGTTTAAAGTTCATTACAAATCATTTCAAATGAACAAAAATCTAGAATCCTTTATTAAGATAACCATCGAGTCTCTAGTTAGATTAAGAAATTTTCTACTCACACTGAATCCACATCAATTTTTGAACTTCTTCAACACTTATTTCAATATTTGCGTTGAGTATCACCGTTAAGACCTCCGATTTCCCAGCTTTCTGCTGAGGTTATTGTCCTCACCTATTTTTTTTTTTTTTATTGGCATTAAACAATGGATATTTTCTTGGCGAATAATTCAGTAATTTTCTAGGCAGATTATTGGGAGAGAACTTTTTCTCTCTACTAGTTTTATCAATAATTGTTAGGACAGTTTTCGTGTCGATAATTCAACTATTTTTATAATTTTGTATATTTCGAAGAACTTGGACAGATATTATTCGCGGATATTTAAAAAACATCAAGGGTTACAGATTAGAATACTTTTGCATATTTAGATGGAATCAAGACAATGCATCACATTATCAGTGCTAAACAAAATCCACATGTTGAAAACATAAAGTATCGATACCCACTAGTGTCAATATGGTATTAACAATCTTTCATTATCACTATTTCTATACGTGCGTTTCGATGGAAATCCCTACTTTTCTTTTACACTAAACTTTGCAGCTTACACGCAGGCCCCTTATACTTGTTAGGCTGCATGATGAAATTTTATAGTTCGTGATAAATCACACTTATACCACCTTTCTTCAATATTCTTTAAAATCTTTCATTCAAGAGCCTCACATCTTCAGGCCAAAATTGAGGCTAATGAGCCATTTAATAGATAAGTAATTTGGTTGTCATTGAGATTGCGAGTCATCTGTTTCTGTCTATGCGAATTCAGCCCGAATATATCATTCAATATATTACTAAATATTTCATTTTATATATGGACTATATTGTGTTACCCATCTCCATCAATCTGAACTCTTTGGTGGTTTTCTTTTTTTTTGGCTTTCTTACCATCTCTGGCCTTCGTTAGCACCCCTGGCCTTTCTTACCACCGCTAGTCTTAAGTCTTACCACAATCGGTGTTTCTTACCACTCCTGCCTTGTACTTGGGTCAATACAACACATACATACATTTTTGTCCATAAATTGCGTTATCAGGATATCATTTCGCTCTCATCAATAAAATTTTTCATTCTTAATGTCACCAGTGAGCTGGTGGCCACGATCCCGATCTCCACGATGCCTAGTCCTAGTTTCGCACTCTAAAAAAAATTTAAATGCAAACAATTTCTAGCTATTACATCTTCAAAATTTTTTTCCAAATTTATTGTTTCAGTGGAACTAAAACAAATGAAATATTCTCCATTTCTTTATTTTTAAAATCAAAGTTCCACCAAGAGTTCCTCTTCTTTTTTTGTTTTAAGGAAACGTTCGGCCGTAAGAAATGAATCTGTGCGTAGTAAGGAACACATTAAAGTTGTAAGAGTGCAGATTCGAAGAAATAAGGAAACTTGCTGGACGTTTAGGAATATGGAAATTTTCAACTCATTTAATCCTTAAAAAGATCTTGGCTTAATGTCTTATAAAAAGCATAAAGTTGCTCAAGTTTTATTTTCATGGAAACAAAAGCGACCTGCAAGAGTTGAGGGTATTCTGGCTTGCCATGCTGGAGATGAATTGGGTTTTTGTGAAGAAAAACTCTTTGTTTTTGAGTAGCCACACGATGAAACCACAAAATGATCGAGTATGGTCAGTAAGAATGGATGATATACTAGAAAATGAACAATACATTCCCAGGTGTCAAAATGTATCCCCTGTCATAGTTTGGGGCGGATTTTGTAAACGAGGCAAACTTCCCCTTGTGTTTATTGAAAGATGGGTTAAAATCAATGCCGAATATTACAAAAAAGAGATCCTCAAATCAATTGTAGTACTGAACTGTTAGAAGTTATTCCGCGAAGATAATTACTGATTCCAACAGAACGGAGCCCCATCCTTCGACAGGTGCAGTTCAGACTTTTTGACTGTTCTGAAAATTTAGTGGACTTATTGTCGAAGGACGAGTGACCACCTACTAGTCTTGATTTTGAATCCCTTGGATTTTTATGCTTGGGGGGGTTACACGATGGTAAGACTTATCGACCAAAAAATTTGCAATTGTAATGAAAAATCTCCAAATTTTGAGTCGAAATGACGATGTCAAATGTGCGCGTTGCTTGCTGTTCTTTCGAAAAGAGAGGGGATTATTAAAAAGCATATGCTATAAGTATTTAATACTTAATTAATTTTATAATTTATTGGACATTGTGTACATGTGGCAATCCCCCCAAAGCCAAACCCTTTTTTCCATCTTAAGCAGCAGACAGACCGAAGAACATCGATTAAAAAAAAGAAGTGTTGAATTTGACTCGGCTTATTTCCAATTTGGTTATGAGTTGAAAATCAAAAAAGTCTATAACCTTTCTTCAGAAATTACGCAAATTTTTGGGAAACTTTTTAAAGGATAAAAATATTAATATTAATAAGGTTACGTGCAATACGAGTGGCAACGGTGAATTTTTAATCCTCACCAAATGAAATTC
>QYTT01079880.1:0-10990 GCA_006980735.1 Dasypogon diadema | reverse complement strand
ACGTTAATGCGGTTCTGGGGAGGGTCTATGGAACACTACTTGAATTGTGGATTAGTTCTGTTGATCTTGGCACCCATCTACGCATGAAACTGGCAAAGACAATTATTCTGCCTCACTTCTTGCATTGTAGTCTTCTTTTTAGCTATTTAGACTCCATATGTCGCAGAAAACTGACGGTTGCCTTTAACGATGTTGTGAAAATGACCATCTTATTTATATGAAAAGTTGCAATTTCTGCGATCGTCAAGGCGACCACAACTGCTTATTCCGGATTTTGTGTCAAGGTTTGTGGAGCGTTTTTATTTTGTTCAGACAATTCGTAAATGGAACTCCCTATCGAGTGATATTCAGTCTATTGGCTCCGGCAGAGAATTTCGCAGAATGATTTCTAATGTTGTATTTTGAATTTGGCGCACAATATCAAGCTTTTATTTGATTTAATTTAATTTTTACTTTAAATTATGCTTTATTTTTGATTTTCGGATTTCCTTATTGATTTGGGTTAGTCTCCTATTTGATTAATTTCTTTATAGACACAATATGTCTCATAATTAAATTTATATGTATAATAATTTTCAATCATTTATTTCGAGTTTTAGATTAGATTATAATTACTTAGATTTATTTTATTTTCCATAGATTAATAACCTTCTCATGTTAGTACGACTACAAGATTTATATTGTCTTTTGTACTTGAACCAAATATATAATATGAATATATGAATATGAATTAGCAGTCTTTATCAAATATGAGCGAAGGGCTTTATGTTTTTCTACAATTGTTGCCAGTTCCCATTTACCGTCACTATAAAACCATATTTTTCCCCCTTTTTAAAATTAGGCTTATTTCTGGCATTCCTGTCATAATATATTTTATTTCGAAAGTTATTTTTTGCTGTAACTTTAGTGAATTCTTTATGATGCTCTTGGTTATATTTTGTCAGTTTAGCTGATAATAAACTTCGAGTTTGTCTTCCAAATATCAGTTCTGCAGGTGAGAGCAAGCTATTTTTAACGGGTGTCTTCCTATATTCGAGTAGCATCTTCCATAATTCTTGTTGACTTTCCTGAGCTTTGATTAGCATGGATTTTGATAATTGCATCATCCGTTCTGCAAATCCATTAGATTGCGGATAACGTGGGCTGGATGTAAGTATAGGACAATGTCGTGTTCACTTGTGAAACTTTTAAAAGTGAAAGATTTGAAAGGTATGTTATCTGCCACTATTTCCCGAGGTATTCCGTGGACGGAGAACACATCATTTATCTTTGAGATTACTTCCGTGGATGTTTTATATTTTAACGCTATAATTTCGAAATATTTAGATAAGTAATCAGCGACTACCATGTATGACCTAGCTTGGAAATCAAAAATATCTATTCCAATCTTATAGTACGGGAAAGGAGGGATTTCGTGGAAGATCATCGGCTCTTTTATATTAGCCTTCCTGTGTCGTTGGCATATGTTACATTTGGCTACGACTTCTTCTATGTCGTTATTTATACCTGGCCAGTAAACTAAACTTCTAGCTCTAAGTTTTGTCTTCTCGATGCCAAAATGGCAGGAATGGAGAGTAGCTAATATTTATTCTCTTAGCGCTGCAGGAACGAGTATCTTTCCATTGAAAAATATTAAATCTTCCTCTCTGGTTAAGCCGCCTGTATGTTTCCAGTAAAATTTTATAACCTCCTTAAGTTGATTTCTGTTTTTTGGCCAGCCTATTGTTAACACCTGTAACAGCTCTCTTAAAATAGGATCATTTAGAGTTTCTTTTTTTAAATATTTTTTTCTTTTCATCGCTTACATTTATCGTATGTATAACTTCATCAATTTCTTCAATTTCAGGTGTAAGGTCATTTATGGTAAGGAAATTTCGTGATAGCAAGTCAGCAATTAGCATATTTTTACCCGGGGTATACTGAAATTTTAATCTATATTTTAATAATCGAAGTTTCATTCTTTGTAGTCTCGCGGAGTTTACTTTACCAATCTCTTTAGCATCGACTCCTAATAGTAGCTTATGTTCCGTTATTATGGTAACATTGCGACCATAAATGAGTTGGTGGAATCTAGTGCACGCAAAAATTATCGCCAATAATTCCTTCTCTATTTGTGCATAATTGCACTCAGTAGGTGTTAAACTTCTTGATGCGATATAAACAGGCCTATTATCTTGCATAAGACAACATCCCAAACCGAATTGGGAAGCATCTGCTTGTATTGTGATGTCTTTATCGACTTCAAGCGGTTTTAAGAATGGAGTGTTTGTTATTGCCGTTTTTATTTTAGTAAATTGAATATCATGAGTTGGAAGCCATTTAAATGACGTGGCTTTTTTAAGTAGTTCTTTAATGGGTTGTGAGAGCTCTGCTAAATGTGGTACAAATTTTCTTAAGTAGTTTACCATGTCTAGCAAGGTTTGCGCCTCTTCTTTATTCGACGGAAGCTTTAAATTGTCTATTGCTTTTTTATATTCTGGGTCATATGTGATTCCCTCACTTGAAATGATGTGGCCTAAATAATGTACTTTTTCTGTTTGGAATTTTATTTTATTTTTGTTAAACTTAATATTTTGCTCTATCGCTCTAAGCTAATCCCTGGGTCTATTTGATTTTGGATTTACGTTCTTTTTCTGTTATCTCAAATAAATTCATATATAGATATGCATGAATATTTTTCACATTTGTATATCCTTTCAGAAATTTATATTTTACTCCATTTTTATGAAGTAAATAAATAAATAAATAAATTTATTAAAGAATTTGTACAAAGGCCTAACCCTTAAAAAGTACATTTGCATAAGATTAAAAAGAATTTATTTTCAGGTGAGTAATTGAATTGGATATTATAATTACAACTAGGCACATAGTTACAGAGGTCTAGGCAAACGGAGACTAAAAATATATTCAAGTGAAACATTGGAAAATATCATATATCAATCCACACAATAATTCAAATATTTCTGCTTAAATTTACGCTCAGTAGGAGCAACTTTACATTCCATAGGTAAGCCATTCCCTTAACTTAGCAGTTTGATTTAAAGCAAAGATGGATCCATGTAAGAAATATAATGTAGCACAGTGTTTGCATGGGGATGTGGGCCTACTGTCGAGTGTGGGGTTCTTCAAGTCCGGGATTAGCGGAGAGACCATTAGGGCCCTAGCTGCCGAGAAGCTGAAGACTGTGAGGGCTGCTGGGTTTAGGATTTTCCCTAAATTATTTCAACTATAGTAGGGAAACAAAATGCTTTGGTTTAGAAGTTAAGAAGGATAAAAAGCCATAAAAATCGTAAAAAACTATAAAGAGCCATGACACCATGCTTTTCTAAACAAATTGAAGCATGAAAAAAGCCGGCTTTTTATGAAAAAAAGCAGTACAAAATTAAAAAAAAAAAACTGAAAGAAACAGAAGAAACTAGAGTGACCAAGGAACTTTGGGGCCCATCGAATGCCAGCTCAACATCTGAGCTTCTCCGTTTAAATAAACCGACATTAAAATCGTTGGTTTCACTTCTGACGGGATATAGTTTCCTGAAAGCACACCAACACAGAATCGGGAGCTCTAGCGACGCTCATTGTAGGGAGATCATGACACACTTCCTGTGCCACTGTCCGTCATTCTCAGCGAAAAGAGTCAGACACCTGGGGCACCACTTCTTTGACGAACTCTATAAGGCAAGCGAAAAGGGATGGGAGCATATTCTGGCTTTCACTAAGTCGACCGGGTGGCTGAGTTAGCGGCAGAATCCGTCCCGCTTATTTATATTCTAGATGGAAGAACAATGGGCTTATAAGTGGCCTAAGTTCGAGGGACTCTCGTGGTCTCACAGCCGTTCAATAAAAAAGGACCACTATCTCCATTTTTTTACTTTTTCCAGTCAATAAAACAAAAGTTCACTCATCTTTAAATTCTAGCAAATCAAAATCTCGCAATTTTAAAATCCCACGTATAAAAATTTTTTTAATCTTGCATCAGGCATTAGTAAAATTTATTTTTCGACATGCTTGAATCTTGCTAGTTTCCTCTAAAGCTTTGATCTTTGAACTTGCTACCAATTTTGATTTCTCAAGAAGTGCATGTAAGTTAATTTTTGGTTGTCGCCAAGCTGTTTTCTATAATGAACGTCTTTGGAATCCTCTTTATGTCCTTAGGTGTGTACCTCATGGCTCCATTTTGGGGCCTTTATTTGTGACCATCTTTATTAACGACTTTTTTGAGGCTATCTTGATCTTTATTCCGACGAAGTACAATTATATATTTTTCGCCTTTTTCAGTATATTGAAGATGCCGTTTATAGTGTGAATTCAGATATCTCGTCTATTTTTTCGTGGGCTTCCATTAATGAGCTAAGGCTAAATGCTGCCAAATCTGAGGCTACCATAATTGATGGCGAAAAATTCAAACCTCAGTTGTCTCTAAAATGTTAATCAACAATACCCCTCTCGAATAAAAAAAGACAGTAAGAAATCTTAGAGTAATTTTTAATCATTACTTAGTTTTGAAATTCAAAATGGCGGGTCCAATATGGCGACTAAGATTTTTTCAATCTCAACGAAGTATTAGTTAAATTGCGAATATAATGAATTTTTGGGTCGTCTTTCGAGGTATAAACCAATTATTATAAAAGAAATTTTACACGAGGGCTGCTGTTTTTTTAAACCATGACAATTTAAAAATAACAAAGGGAATTTCATATTAAAATTCATTCTTTTGATCCCGATGTTTTAAATCAGCACTTCGTGGTGTCATCATCTTCTCTAAACATTGTAGAGGATCCTAATGAGGTTCTACCCTATGGATTTTCTTCCCGAACCATTACGGACCCTTCTGACGAAGGTTTTGCTTTTAGTTGCGTTGATTTGTATGAGTTAGTGAAGGAAGTGTATTCTATCAAATCGGATGCTGTAGGTCCTGATAATATTTCCCCCAAATTTGCCAAGATCTTGCTCCCCTATATTAGTAGTTATATTCTTCATATAGTTAACACCAGTTTAACTTCGTCCACTTTTTCTTCTAAATGGAAAATGGCATCTGTTCTGCTAATACCTAAAAAACCGTCTCCTGCTTCACCTTCTGATTTTAGACCGGTGAGCATTTTATATTTATTTTCAAAAGTTCTAGAGAAGCTCATATATGCTCAAGTAAATGATTATGTCAAAGTAAATAATCTATTATATCGGTGGCAATCCGGATTTCGGTCGGGACATAGCTGTGAAACTGCTTTACTGAGAGTTATTTCGGATTTACGACGTGGACTGGATGTTGACAAAATTGGAGTGCTGGTGTTGCTCGATTTCTCGAAAGCATTTGATAGTGTTAGCTATACCCAGATTCTTAATAAATTACGCCATAATTTTGATTTTTCAATGTCTGCGGTTCGTCTGGTCGAAAGCTTCTTTGGTGGCAGACTACAGAGGAATTGATAAGAGATGT
Source organism: Dasypogon diadema (assembly GCA_006980735.1). NCBI lineage: Eukaryota > Metazoa > Arthropoda > Insecta > Diptera > Asilidae > Dasypogon > Dasypogon diadema. The sequence continues at coordinate 5,556 of QYTT01079880.1, read as the reverse complement.
TCGGATGTGCTTCCTCCGCTTTCTGGTGTCCACCAGGGGTCTGTTCTCTGCCCGCTCCTCTTAACCCTGTTCATCAATGATTTGCCGAGTATTACTAAGGACGTAAACATTTACATGTATGCGGATGACGTTCAGTTGTATTTTAGTAGACCAGTTGGACTTATGGAGGATTGCTTAGCTCGGATTAATGGGGATTTAGCCAGAATATATGAGTGGTCGATAGATAATGAGTTGGTGCTTAATCCTGCAAAGTCTCAATGTATAGTACTATCACGTAATCCTGTTGTAACCCTCATATCTGATGTAGGTATAAATAACCAGGTGTTGCAGGTTGTAGATGAAGTTACTAACCTTGGAATAAGGCCGAATTTGTGATTGAGTTGCTGTTCCCATATCGCCTCTATTATTAGCAAAATCTATGTTGGACTACGTAGGCTGTGGCCTTGTGCCAAGATCTTGAATTCTTCTCTAAAACCAAGGCTAGTGAAGGCTCCAATTATCCCCTATTTTTCGTATGGTAGCCTTGTCTTTCCTAAGATGGATAGCGACTGCCATCGTAGAATTAACGTCGCTCTTATAACGACTGCGTTAGGTTTGTGTTTGGGCTAAAGAGATTTGATCACGTATCTCCGTACAGAGGTGCTCTATTTGATTGTTCATCGGATGCTTTCCTTACTCATAAGCCATAAGCCTGTTTAACAAAGTGACATTTTTGGAGTGGTCTAGACATAATAAGATATTGATACCCAGACATCATGCGCGAGTGTAAGAGTTCTCTTACTTTGTTCAATTTCTCGCATTTAAAACTCATTACCATCAGGGTGCAGCAACTGTTGGCGTTTTCAAGAGGCTTCTTTCTGGTCACATAGTTTAATTGTTTAAGTTTCTTTGTTTTGGACCTTTCGTTGTTTGGTGTGGGGTGGTGGTCGGAATTGACACCGATTTTGTTTTTGATTTTGTTTTTGTTTTATTCTTATTTTTTGCTTTCGTTTTTATTTGTATAATGTTTTTTTATTTTTACTTCTATTTTATAGTTACTTCATATTTCATTTTTATTTCATTTCTAGTACTGATATAAGATTGTAGATCTCCTGTACTTTTCCGTAAATATACTGAATTGAATTGAATTGAATGGAATTGAATTGAATTGAAAAATAGTTTCACAAAAAAGAAATAATTTATTTAGAAATGTCACTATATGCACCGATAACAAAAATTGAAGAACAGTAATAAGGGAAATTTTGAATTTGATTTTCAATCGACCACCTAAAAGTGGTAGCTTTAAAGTATCAAAAAGCCAGAAAAAGATTTACCAATGAGAATCGCGTTACATATTGTATTAAACGGTGTTTGTAATTAACTGAAATCGTTTTCCATTGTTCAAATGCTTTATCATATCATATTTTATTAAATTAATCGTTAAACAATCTCTCATATTTTTTCCTGAATTCATCAAAGGCACTTTTACAAATTAAATAATAAATTTTCCACTGAGATTCCTAACTACTATTTCTTTAGATAAAAAAATTTAAAACGCACAAACCCATGTATTTTAAGAGATGGAATTTGTTACGTTGATAGTAAGTATTCTAATGCCAAATGTCACTAAGTTTGAATTACTTCCGTTCCTATTATCTTTCTGTAGATATAAAAGTCTGAAGCCGAAAATAAATCTGAAAAAAATAAAACAATCATCACAAAAACACCGAAGAACTTAAATAAATATTTTCATAGTTTAAAAATTATCAAAACGAAAACATTGTACTTATAAAGTATTTGTATATTTTTTGCATCTGAAACGTAGTGATAATGATAAGTGATGAAAAATTATTTATATATATTTATTTATGATGCAATTAATTAGAAATAGTTAGCAATTTATTCGTGATGGAAATTTTCAGTTTCATTAGGAAGCTTATGAGACGTTTATGGTATTTTCTGAAAATGGTAGATTTTAAATGAATTAAATTACATTTACATTTCGACGACGATAATGTTGAGAGATGTAACTCTCCACTTTTAAAATAAACAGCCAATATGGTTATATTAGTTACATTTCAAATAATCTGAAGATTCATTTCATGAGGCGTTTTTCCTCAAATAGATGAAAATGTATGATTCAGTACAGAAATTCCAGGATAAAAATGGGAATGGGTAGACAGACCGTGAAATCAAAATAAACATTTGCGCAGACATGTCTCCTTTATTACTCGACGTTAAATTTGGAGGTCGATTCGTTTGAGTTTTTACTAAAGAAAGAATAAAATTTCCGAAATATAGGAAAATGTTACGCAGTACTGCGTAAGTTATGCAAAAACTACACGTGTAGTTAATTATTTTACGCTTAGAAAATTCTTTTTGAACTTTTTGAAGTATTTCATAATAACTATAGTAGTAGATTGCGGAGACGGTAATTTCGAAATTGTAAACTCCATGCGAATAGAATAACTACACGTGTAGTTTTTGCATAAATCATGTAGTACTGCGTTTTCGAACAGGTCCATCGTGTGGAGGACAAAATTATCAGCCTTTTATAGTATGATACTATATTTGTACGGTAAATATGTACCTATTAAAACGTACACTCAACGCTCTCGATCACCATGGATGAATGCTGAAATTGAAACCTTTATTATTGAGCGTAACTATGCTTACCATACGATCAGTATGACGGGGAATTCTCTTTTGCAAATGTTGCTCCCAATGGAGTTGTAATGGCTATCAAATCGTTAAAATCTTATGCAACTGGTTTAGATAATATAGACTTAAGCTTTTTAAAAAATCTTCTCCCTATAATTGCTGAACCCTTTGCTCACGTACTTAATTGCCCTACAATGCAAGGGTTCTTTCGTTCAAGTTGGATGGTAGCCAAAATCATACCTGTCAGGAAGCATTTGAAGGCCACTGAGCCAGGTGATTATAGGCCTATCAGTATACTCCCTGTTTTTTCAAAGGTTTCGGGATGGTCGCTTTTTAACCAGTTGAATGCATATGTGAATAGCAATCGAGGTTTCGAGCTGGACAGAGCACTGGTACTACCCTACTACTTGTGTTAGAAATAATTGGGAGTAATGTAGAGGACAACCTTACTAGATTTTTCCAAGGTATTTCACATTGTAGGCATAACCATATTATGTAATAAACTAAAATAACAATTTCAATTGTCCAGCTTCACTGTTAAATATATGTATTTTTACTTATCTAAAGGATATCATGTACTTAAATCGAATGGACGTTATTCAGAAACCTATATTCTCCGGCGTGCTACATGGTTCAATTTTAGGACCTCTTTTATTTATTTTTTTGTACATTTTAGTTAGACTTTGTTCTATTAAACTTTATACGGACGATATCTAAATGCTGTTGTTTATGTCTGTTTACTGTGCTAATAGAGTTATAGATAAATGAAATTTTGATTTAGCTCTTGTAGCTGAGTGGGCAAAGCGAAATAAATTTATGCTTATTCCTTCTAAAACGGGAGTAATTATAGGATTTAAGAAGCATATCGATATCCAGCATATCCCCCGACTGATGTTGAACAACACATGTATATCAAACTGTGAATCAGTGTGAAACCTTGGTATTGCATTTGATAATACACTCTCTTGGGGTGGTCATGTGAATGGGGTTGTAACGAAAGTATATTAGGCACTGAGAAGATTGTGGTACTTTTCAGCATTCATTCGAAATACAACGCGCCTTTATCTTGTAAAATCTCTGACTATATTTTTATTACTTACTCGGATGTAGTCTGGTGTAGTCTTAATAGTGTAAGTCGTTCAAAAATTAATATAGCTCATAATTGATGTGCCAGATTTATTTGTGGTTTATGTCGCTTTGACCATGTTTCGGATTTCTCTAAAAAAAGTTATGGGTTGCATCTTGGATAATTACCTAAAATTTAGAATTATATTAATGATGTTTAAAATAATTAATAACTCTAGCTCTGAATGTTTGATTAGTTTAATAAGCTTTCTCTCGTTTGAACGTAAAAATAAGCTATACCTGAACATCGGACTTAAAGTTTTGAACCTATGGAAATCCGACCGTTGCGATCATTGCCAGCAGTTCATGAAAATATTATTTCAGCCTTTTGCTAGTTTATGTTATTGCAGAGTACTCTGTAATTGAATTGGATACCTGTCATTGTTTTTTTCCTAATTTTAGTATTTCATTTTTCACTTTTTCTTTAACTTCGGTTGAATTCACGGTTATACTCATTTGTGCATTGTAAATAAAATTATTATTATTATTATACCGTCATGCCAGGCACAGTTATTATGGCATCTAATAATCGTGCATAATTTCTATTTACTTACGACTTGAAAAAAAAATAGAAAAAGCTCTGGCGTTTTGGAAAATTTACGTTTGTTTCCATATTTATTTAATTTAAGCTTCTGAAGTGGTCAGTGGCTTCCGTAACTTTTAATTTGTTGACTTCACGGCGCAATTGAGATAAATGTAAGAGAGTGTATAAAGGCGCATCAATTTAAAATAAAAATAAATTAAATAATATTAGATGTTTTCCCATACAAATGTGAGTTTGCCTTTATAAATTCAAATAAATAATAAATAAAATAAATTTATGCCGAACTATGTTAATTAGCGTTGGTCATGCCTTGTGCAATTTTTTTTAAAAAGGTAAAAGTTGTTGTATATATAAATAAATAAATAAAGTAGCCGTATTGCTGTTAGATGTAATTAATTTGCAATTAAATTAGGGTCAGATAGAATACATATTTACCGTATGCCTACATGCAAGTTATATCCTAATCCACCTTGAAATGCACCCCACAACTACCTAATTAAAGTATTTTCAAGATAAACTCAAATGCGCCTAAACTTCGACAATATAGAACTCGCAATGTAATTTCCTGGTATCTGAAACCTGCCTCTTTCACCAATGTTCCAAAAAACATTGTTGAACTGGTCATTGAAAGCAAAGGTCACCTTGAAGGGACAAAGTCACGGGTTGATGCTGATTCTGGGAGAGAGAGAGTGGGCAGTTGGCAGTGAGTCTTGAACGGGCCCGGGCATATTTAGCATTCGCACTTTCTAAAAAATAAAATAACAAAAAAACCAAAAAATTAAAGTTCGGCAGTTTAAAAAGGAGGTTTAGTTTCTGAGGAGCCAGCGGAATCCACATCAAAGGCAGTTTCATCCGGCAAAAGGGCAAATTTTGAAGGAGACATCGATTGGAACAGGAGTGGAACCATTAAGGGGATTGGATCGACAAAGCCAGAATTTCCAGCGTGGGACAGCAAAGGGCGCCTCAATAAAGGTTAAGTCTAGTTTTTTTCACTTACTTATGACTGATATATACATATAGATATAAAAAATTTATATATAACCCTCATTTTCTAAAAAAAAAATGAAACACGAGGGGAAACTTCCGAATTGCGGCCTCCGCCAAATGAAATGAAACTTATGTATAACGGTACTTTAGGACAAGCCAAGAAATACTACATAGGTCGTTATGTGCGCAATTGCGATTTAAGGACGAAAAGGACCTTTAAAGTTTAAAAAACCTAAATACGAAAATGTAAATATTTCTGG
>QYTT01079879.1:6022-19448 GCA_006980735.1 Dasypogon diadema | reverse complement strand
GCATGATAAACTAAATACAACATGAGAAAGCTCTCTTCCTAGCAAAGCCCCGGCGTGAAGGTGTTAAAGATATAACATAAGTAGCCGAAAAACACCAATTCAAGGAAAAATGTACCTTCAGAAACGAGGAGGAAACATTTTTATAACTACATTGAACAATTTATTTGTTATTTGTCTCGATTTTAGTAAAATTTCCAATTTCCTAATTTTTCTCCAGAATTAACTTAGCCCAGTAAGATAAAACTAAATTAAACTTGCTGGTTAATAGCTTTCTCAGATATCTCCGAATTTTATCCAACAAAAATTAGCGATTCCAAAAAAAACCTATAAAATCATTGGATTTTATGGGTTGTTTTGTAATCCACCAAGCCCTTTTCTTTAAAAAAAAAACGTCTTGCAACAATAAATTATGCTATTCGCGCGCTTTCTGCAGTGGAGATACCAAAACCAAATCAACAAAATCATGTGGTCACTAACAGTAGAAGGTATTGCATATAAATCAAAACAAAGCACACTTCTCCCAAAAAAAATTAAGGTAAGCAAGTATGTTTTTCTTCTAAACACATTATTCAGAATGGCTTCATTCGGTTCTACTGTTGTGGACGCTTTTGTTTTCTTTTTTATCATTTAAGCATATAGTTGGTCACTCTTCGGGGTATTCCCTTTCATATTATCTATATATTAATTATACAAAGAAAGCTCCCGGTTTCGTATTTCAGTCACTTTTTTTATATGGAGTTTCATCGAGCTTTTCTTGAAATTTTATAATGTCAACACTGATCCGCATCAGTTCGGGGTTTTGTTCATTACTTTGGGTTGCGTTCCTGGGTAACTTTGGTGTTTGCCACCAATAAGCATGCAATACATGGATTTATTGGAACTTTCATTTCATTATTCTGCATGGTAAAATACTTTGCAAGTGTCTTTTTATTGCTTCCTTGCATTGGAGGATTAGGCCTACAGGAGTCATCTTTGAAAAAAACGCGCTTTGAAACTTAAGTTGCAAATTGAGGGAATATATAAAAACGTTATGTCACTCATATCCTTTCAATTTGTGCAATTGCACAGCGGTCTCCTAGTAATAATAATTCTTGGCAGTGAATATTCTTGTAGTAAATGTTGGTTGCTGCGATCCTCGATTCCCCGAACGCGGGGCATGGAACCAACTTTCAAAAATTCCTATAATTTTAATTTATATGCACTTTTTTTATTATTAAAGGCTTTTATTTAACTTACTGTGGCTGTATTGGCATGCATTTATGGCAAGATGGCGGATGAAGTTTGTTATTTACGGTTCAGCTCAAAATGGCGACGCCAATATAATGGATGAATTTTATCATTTATAGTCTGATTTGACTCAAAAGCAAAATCCGGTTATTTTCATATATACATATGCGCTGCGCATGCTCATTACTTTCTTTTTCCCTAAATATAGGGTGCCATATAATTGGTCTAAACCATTTATATCTTCTTTTCTTTTTTCATGTATCTTAACTTCAATTATCTCATCGTAACAACCTATGAAAACGTGACAAATTGAAATAATTTTCTTCCCATAACCACTTTAGATGTAGATACACCAACCTGCACCGTAAGTGAGTTTTACTGCAAATACTTGAATCGAACACATCTGTTAATTAGGAAAGTTTTCTTGCACATTAAAAGAGCAAGACGCACTTTTATGACACTGGTTGTGTTGTGCTCAGGTAATTACTTTTCACGCAATAAAACGGCAGGCACAATTTCTTTAAGTACACTGAGCTGATTAAATTTCATAGCGTCATAATAATTTAGTGCCTTGATTATAGCAAAAGTGTCAGCTGTTCCATAAACTTGCGTTTTGGTTTAAGCTTCTATAAATTAGATTACTCTTCCTCTTCGTATAGCTCAAGCAATTTTCCCATTGTATTACCTTAGCTTAGTAAAGTATATGCAATAAGGTATTTCTTGGAATAATTCTCAATTATGCTGGAAAGCTCTAGAGTACGATGATTTAAACGTGGCAGGTAAATTAATGGAATAATCCATACGAAAATAGAGTAATTTTAGTATTATACATTTGAATTTGCAAGAGACATACAATTTTTAACTGAACATTTTTTTTGATTATTTGTCATACGTAAAGGAGGAAATTAAGTGCTGTTTCACTGAGATCCAGTCACAATTGATTGAAAATTTCGTCAAAAGAATGCAGAATGCCAGTAAGGGCCGAAACACAATCAGAGCCGCAAGTACCAAGCCGCAGGTACCAAGTTCCAATAAATCCATGTATTACATACTTATCGGTGGCAAACACCGAACTTAACACCAAAGTTACCCAGGAACGCAACCCCAAAGTAATGTACATTGTACACAACCCCAAAGTAATGCACACAACCCCGAACTGATGCGGACCAGTGTTGCCATTATAAAATTTCAAAAAAAGCTCGATGAAACTCCATATAAAAAAAGTGGCAGAAATACCGGAACGGAAGCTTTCTTTGTATAATTAATATATAGATTAGCGATTAAGACACATTGACAAACGAGATTTGGCTCATTATCATTAATAAATAGGAGTAGAGTATGTTCGGATGATGTACTATACCTACTTTTTTGTCATTCATTATTGGTAAAAATAAGGACAAATTCAATCAAACTAACCACAGTTACTAAACAGATACTGTTTTTTCTTTAAATTATTTTAAAAGACGTGGTATCATATCTAAAATTACATTTATAAAACTTGTTAGTTAATGTAGGATACTCTAGTTGTCAAATGTGGTAGACAATACCACAATATCCAAAAAGAATAATACTTTTATTGCGACTACAGCCCAATATAAACTGTCTTCTTGTAGAAAATTAATCTATCAAAATATAATATTAAAAAAATGAATGTTTTCCGGCTGCAAATGAACGATTATGTATAGGATTCGTAAACAAGGTTCTCTACTTGGGAGACAGGCTTCGTATACCCAAATCACATCGCATGTTAAGCCTTTTTTAGGATTTTCATCACCGTTCCAAGATTTGTTGCAAAATATGGAACTTAGTTTTCTTTGTGGACGCAACATTAGAGCAAATCTTTGCTTCATCTAAGTGAAGCAAATTTATAGCTCTATGGGATTTCCTCTAAAAAATACTATTTTGGCGAATATGTTTCCTTTTAAAGGATTTATGAGTTTTCTTCTGCTTTTCTGTGCTACAGTTTTTCGGCATTTACGTATTGTCATATTTTCCTGAAGATTTTTCTATATTGCGACGTTATTAAAACTGTCGGCTTTGATTATTTTCGATCCACGTCGGTGGAGTCGAAATTTGTCCCCTGTCGGCGTGGGTTCGAATCCCAGGACAGGACATGGCGATTTATCTGGGTACCAGTAGTTGAGACATGACAATAATTGTACTTGTGAAGCCACTGGGATGTTGCAATGTAATAATTTCATGTCAAAAACTGTGACTCACTTGCAATATTTTTCAGGTCAAAATTTCCCAATCTCTTAATTTCCTTTGCATTTTATACTTGGAGTGCGCTGAAAACAAATAATTATTGCGCCATTTTCACGTGGAAGGTCCACTATCCCTATATTTCTGGTATGATTGTAATATCCATCCAGAATGAGTAAAATTGGTTCGTCTATTGAAACTCTTTTAAAAAAGATATTTGAAGTACTTTGTGAATACGGGAATCTGTACCCATCCCAAATAAATGGCATGAAGATTTGGAATCAAAAGAAGGGTATTCCCTATCTCTGGTCTTCAAATATTTAGTCCTCCAATTCCGCCAGCTTAAATCTTTGACATCATTATGTATTATGTCAGCATCCTTGACTCTGTCACATGTATCATAGCCAACATCGTGACTCAATAAATAAAGACCAGGTTGCTAGAACTTGCGGTCGACTCCATTCAAGGATCAAAAGCATCGATGCTGCCATGAATTCATTGAATAATTGCAATGTGCATTTATGTATCAAGTATTGTATGTCATTTGGTTTCAATGAAACGTATGCGCGATACCCAAATAAATGGTAATAATTCTAGGTTACTTCGCTCTCAACATGCATCTCAAAATCAACGTTCCTGAGATGAAGTACGTGACTGTTTCTCTTAAATGTGGATATAACCAAAATTTCATCGTGGTTGTAAATTCCTTGAAATATGTTGCAACACATTTTCACTCGGTAATAATATCTTTAAAGAATAAGGACCCGCATTACACAGGGTATGAAGGCTTTCGCTCAATGTCACACCTGCTATCATAGAACAACCAACTAAGTATTTTATAATATGCCACTCAGCGCTTTTGGTTTAAAAATACCATCCTTTTTTTTGTCCACAATCTGAGGTAGATGCGCCTAACCAATACCCCCGGGACAATAAAACATAAGCCATAAAGTAGGATTTGCACATATTTGAAGTAGTTTTTTATGAACGCTTTTAAAATAGGATAAAGAGTAAAGTCGTCCGAACATGAGTCATCGGTCTACTTTCTCTACATTAAAACGTTCATAAAAAACAGTTCATATGTGAGTTGCAATTTCTGCTTCATGGCTTGTGTTTATAGTCTCGGGGTTTTGGGCTAATTCATAACATACTACACAGTCACAGTCATTCAGTGTAAAAGTACATCTTATTGAAAATTAAACTATTTAAGATGTGTAAAGCCTTATATTTACCGTTATTTTGTTTCTACTAAAATAAGAACCACTCAAAGGAATATATGTCCTTGATATACCCACAAAATTAATGATTTAAATTGAGCTTCTTAAAACATGATATTATTCAAGTGGTCTCCGTGAAGGAACTTCCCACTACATTCTATTAAAATTTATGGAATCACAAAAATCTCAGCCACTGAAACAGCCTATCACAAGAATCGAACGAGGAAAGTAAAACATGCCTTTGAATAGTTTTCGTAACAAGGCCCTTCTTCTTAACAAGACCTATTTGTGTTCAAGTAAAACTGGGTACTTTATCCACGAAAATTCATGGTGAAGCACATGTATGTCAAGGTTGGATATGGATGGATATAAAGATTTACTATGCACGACTGGCATGCGATCGCATGTCAGGGTGAAATTAGAAACTTTCCTGCAAAGTTTTAAATATGTTTCGTTTTGAGCACGGCCAGCCCGCCAGCCCTCCGAATATACTTTCGACGTTGAGTGAAGTGCACGTCAGTAATTTCAACTTGCCGTTGTATTAAATATGTCACTTTCGCTAAAACATTCACATCACTTATATAACTAATTAACTTTGTATAACTTTTGCAGACTGTCAATAAGCTACAAAATTATAGCGCGAATATCGTACGGGGAGGGAACGGTTTTCTAGGAAAAGCCCTTTTCAGAAACACACCTCACATAAGTGATGGACCTGGCACGGAGAACTTTTACGACTACTTAAACCTTAAGGCAGGACTAAATTCATTAGTAGTGAGAACTCTGATTTTTCGTAACTTTAGTTACTCAGTGTTAACTCCTCTAAGAAGTCCTTACGCTATTAAATGGAAAAGTTTGATCACGATATAGTAGTCAGCAGAAAATGTAGTTGTAGTTCACGTTTTATTGCTTTCGTGCAACTTTGTCAACAATTCACTTCCAAGGAGCAGGATGAAGTCAAAGTAAAGTTGCGTGAAAATATTCGTACTGTGTCAGAAGTTTCTCAATTATGATATTTCCCAGAAATTTTGTGCTATAAACTGTTCTTTCCCTTGTATGGAAAGTATTCACGTGTAGATACTGAATTGAAAGTATAATTAAGTATATTCTAAGTACTTTAGTACATGATATAGTCAGATATGCAAATTTCTCCCTACGCAACTATAATCTTCCATCTCCCAGCAAACTTTTTAGTGAGAAAAATGTTTTCATTAAGGAAATTTTCAAACTTTTCAGAATATATTATTATTGCATGATAAAACCATAAGTTTTGAGCTGCTAGCAGCTATGCCATCGGCATATAACTTTGCGTGTCTAATATGTAATCTATGGCGCCTGTTACATTTGATACAGTACCCTTTGCCCGTTTCAGTGAGTCCTCAACTATGTCTTTCCTGCTCTCCCATCATGAGTTATAGAATATCAAACTTCAAAAATAGTCAATATTTTTAACTTTTTTTTTCAAACTTCAGCAAATTCCCCGCCAAAATTCTCCATTAACATACGTTTTTCGGTCGAATTTTGATTTCGTAGAAATTTCACCTTTAATATGATGTGTTGTACGGATCGGGGAGGTTCTAACTTGATGATTAGCAGACGTAACTAGATTTGGAAGATTTTCACGGATTAAGGAAAGGAGGCTCCTGAACTTATTACCAGTACTCCCTTGACTTCCTGAAGAATAATGTAGCTATAGTAGAATAAGTGTGGAATGATGCAAAACTTCAGGTTATACCACGACCGGAGATCCCGGAGTGTCAGAGGCCTATAATATGGATACTAAAACCGGGTTTATCACCAAAAGTGTTGCTATTCGTGCTTAGCTCTCAAAATCCTGCGGAGGAACGCCAAAAACAGGAAGAAACACCGTTAATTAATTGCCCTTTTGGAAGAGGGCAATTTTTAGACCTCATTATGGTTTCAATTCGGTGTAATTAAATGTCTACCATTGACTGACGATATAATTGACGATGTCCAATTATAGTTATACGAATCTAATGGGAGTTCAACAATGAGAAATCAGCTCTGTTGGCTTCCTCATACATGGTGCATGACGAAACCAACCCGGCAGGTGACGAAGCCCAAAATAATTCAACAATCTGATTCTAGGGTGTATGTGAACGCGCATCATACAATATGTGAAAGTACCGATATGATCCTTCCTTAATTATATTTTAACTTTTAATTTAACACTAGAACTACCAAACTCGAAAAACAAAAAAGTGTTGATTGTTGTGTGCGTCTGACATGAGTCTTAATCCTGTAATGCCTCCTCCCATTCGATGAGCCTTAGCCTCAGATTTTTTCGAAGTGAATGCAAAAAGCAAAACTTTCGTCCACAAAAAATATATGAGGCTACTAAAAATTCACAAATGTACTGATGAGGAGTTGCTGACAGATGCCCAAGCTTACCATGTGACGTTTTTTATCTGACATTCGTGCACAGCATTTACTGCTGGCACCATCTATTGGAAAACGGCGGTTTTCCATTTGTACTCCTGATATATTATATTATCATCATAAAATTTAAGAGAATACTGCATGCACATTTTTATATTCAAATTTTACCTTGGATCGTCTGCAAACAAATTAAAAATCAAATTGTTTTTGCATTATTAATTTAACAAGTTCAGCAGAACACAGATTTTGCACTCCTGGTCCCTGTTTGCTGAACAAATAATCTTTAGCTGCTTCATCTAACGTCCTGAAATTAATATATGCTCACTCTTTCAAGGCATGCATGTAAGTATGAAAATTTTTATTCAATTCCCCGAAGAAATTCCACTTAATGGTTCTCCTCGTTGAGTGAAACGACGTCGTTTTAATGTAAAACAGTTTTCCTCAATTTTGTATATATAAAGTTTCACCACTTTGACGGTATCATTAAACGAATGAAGTGAGGGTCGAGTCAGCGCTTGGGTAAGTGTTATGGGCTTTGTCGGTGGTATTTCCATAAAAGTTTTCCTCCTTGTCGCGTCCTCAAATTCCTGTTTGTTTTAATTTTCTTTTATGGATAAAATCCTTAAATAAAGTGCACAAACCCAGATGAATTATTATTCTGAAGAAAGGGGGTGAATTTTCATTGCATTATTATCGTTATCCATCGTTCTAAGAAATAGTCCTCTTGAGATCCGAGATTTTATACATTTTCTGAATTTAACTAACGAGTAGACTATTAAAAAACTAATTGGCATACTTATGTCTACCGCAATATACAGAATTTATTACGCTACATAAATGAATTGTTGCTTAAGGTCTTTAAACAACATTTTGCTATGAGAAATTGTCATAGCTGTCACAACTTCCCGAGCAAAAATTTGTTAGGGTATGCTCTAACACCGTCAGGGCCAGATCAGGCTGTAGGATGATATGCCATATTAGGAAGTTCCTGTGCCCTTATTCCACTGCTTAATAAGCCGTACCTCGTCTGACATCGATAATTTTACTAGAACGCAGTCATTTCATAAGCGATTCTTCTCTGGTCCCAATAATATTCGGACCACGCCGGTGGTCGGGTGGCCTGAGGCGCATGTCCGCAGAGTTTCTCCCCTGTTGGCGTGGGTTCGAATTCCGCACAGAACACGGCGATTTTTCTGGGTACCAGTGGTTGAAGCAATTCTACTGACAAGAATTGTACTTGTGAAGCCACTGGGATGTTGCACAGTAAGAATTTCATGCCAAAAATTGCGGCTCACTTGCAACATTTGTCAGGTTAAAATTTCCCAATCCACCCTTCCCTAATTTTCTTCCGCCTAAGCTGTGCTGTGAGCATCATAGGGTTGTCCCCTGAGCTTAGGCAACACTTAAAAAAAACTTGATAAAATATATTTTCGGAATGTAACCATGTGTCATAAAAATTATATCATACTAGAAAGAAATAAATTAATATAAACAATCCATACTAATATTATAAATGCGAAAGTAACTCTATCTGTCTGTTACTCTTTCACGCCTAAGCCGCTGAACCGATTTTGATGAAATTTGGTACAGAAATAGATTAGATCTTGGAGGAGGACATAGGCTATCTTTTGTCGCGAAAAAGGCTTGAAGGGGTTGAAATAGGGGATGAAAGTTTCTATGGGAGTCCGTCATTATTGAAGATAAAACCATGAAACTTTGTATTTAGGCGCGTGATAAGAAATAAATAAATTTTTTGTTCAAGCGCTTTTGAAATTTCGACCTACATGAGGGTGAAATAGGGGATGAAAGTTCGTATGGAAGTCCAGACAAATCTACCTATGCTTAATATATTTATGGGAGAGATGTACATGATAAGGAAATGCACCCGAAACATGTGTGGAAAAACGGAATACTTAAACATTTGCCATCTAAACATATACGCGTCGCAAGCGCGGGACTTGCCACGCGCCATACACAATGTACGCGGCGGCTGTGGCTACTCGAACGTGAAGATACGTGAGGGCAGACGAGTTTGTCGCACATATGCAAATATTAAAATTTTGCGCTGCAACGATTTCAATACAGTAGTTTTGTTTAATATAAAGTTTTTCCGGGTTTTTGGTACACGGTTAAAAATTTTGGCGTAAATTTTAATATTTTTGGTATTGTATATATGACTACACCAGAAAAATATTAAAAGCTAATCCTTGGCATATATTAAAATGAAATACTTCTAACCTTAAACTTTAATACCAATAATGAGTAAGTTTTAAGACGTCTACCTGTAAAAATTGAACCCAAGCTGTCAACCCAGAAAATTTTTTATTTGTATTTTGTAGTATTAATACGAAAGCATTAAAATACGGAGCCGTAATTCTCCTTAAAACCCATTTGTCCTCTTAATAGCAATCCGCATAAATATTGAAACTCAATATAATCATATTTAATTTTACATTTGTATTTGAAAAATATTAAAATGTAATACAACTTTAGAAACTACTAAGCCATACAAAATGTAACTTTTCGTTTCTCGAATTTTGAGTCGAACTAAATTTATTGAGAATATCACAAGACCTTATATACTATACAAAAATTTCTATTACGAAATGAACAAAAGGTTTTTCATATGTGGCAAAAAGTGTTGCCACACAACATATACTTGAATTTACTTTTTATATTTTACGATGATTAAAACTAAATACGACTTGCATTGAATACAAGCCTTAATATCAGAAGAGTTTTAGAATTTACTCTCGGATTTTTAACCGTGTAGGTACTTTGCTTATTTTTATTATTTCGACGAATTATTTATACTTCTGATATGCCTCGCAAACGCAATCTAATCTAGCGCATAATTCTAGCAGAGCTCGAAACATGGAAAAACAAAACACGTAGTTTATAAAAATGTGTTAAAATAAGATATTTACAGTAAATCACAGCAGTTTGCAGTTAGTTTGTGTTTGTATTATTTGCAACATTAGTATTCTAAAAATACAAAAGGCTGCCCAAAGTAACTATTCCACGCGGACGAAGTCGCGGGCAAAAGCTAGTAATTATATATATACTTTTTATGCTCATGAAGGATCCGGAGGATACTTGTTTTCGATATACCGGTTTGTTCTGCGATTTGCTTAAAACTTTAAACACCGGTCCGTCAGAACAATTTTCTCGACCAAATCCACGTTATCCTGCGTAACTACCATTGTTGGCCCTCCATAGCGTGGATCACCATCAACTGGCTCCCACCCCCAGCGAAAACGGTTTGACCAATGTTTAACCATCGAAAATGATGGTGAAGATTCCCTATATGCAAGATCCATCCGCTCTTTGATATCCGTCGACGGTAATCCATCTTTTGTTAAAAATTTTATTAGAGTATTCAATTTTTGACATTTTCACTTTTCTAGGCAAGATCACTTCATTTTTCAAAACACTATTTCAAATTGTTTGAGAATATTGTCCCGACAGGGGCTTTTATACCTATAAATGTTAATTTTCTTTTAATTGAACAACTTAAATTCTACAAACATAAAATGCCATATTAAATATTCTTATTAATAATTAACAAAAAAATGCAAACGTAGGGGTAACTGCTACATACCCTCAAAAAGGTTAAGGATATCAGGCAGAAAAAGGATTCCAGGAAATTTTAATGAGGTCAGAATCACTACTACTATATTACATAGGACCGCACGAAAAAATGTGGATCAGGGCCACACAAAACTATTTATTAAAAACCCGATTTAATGATTTTATCTGGGCCATATGAGAGACCCCGGTCTGGGCCAGAACTATAAGCCTGATAGATCCTGCCTCACAACTTCACTACATTTCGAATTTACGCTAGATCAGATTGCCCTATCAAGGCCCTAAAAAAATCGGGCAAGTCAGACCTGTGCCAGATTCTAGCCCTAACCTATTTCTGATTGGGTTCTTGCATTTATGATGGTTATTAGAAGATTCACCTGAGACTTTTCTTCACTAACTTAGGTTAGAGAACACATAGCGATCGAAGGGAACGAAAAATCTGACGCCTTAACAAAGCAGGATTCGGCTATGGGGGAGGAATGATAAGGGGCCTAATAGAGTAGTTGTAAGCAAGCCTGAGAGAGCCCAATTTTCATGATCTTCTACCCCTCTCATTGAGGCAAAGAGCTCCACGATTCTCTCGATAGAGATTGGTCGTCGAACACTAAATTCGAATTAACCTTTACGTCACATAAATGCCGCATTTTGGTTTCGTAATTTGCCCCGCAGGCATAGCCCAGCAACTATAGTTGACCTTAATTAATACATCATATTTCATTTTATTGAAAAAAGAACAGAACTAAACTTTTAAAATTTTGTTTGACAGTTTTATTTTAAATGCAATGAAGCTTGAATACCTGCGACATAACCCATGTCGTTCTGTATTTTCCCAGAAATTCTGGCATCATACTTGGTAAAGTGGGTTTATCGGATGCGGATTCTGAATGAATAGCCCTTTGCTGCTTGACATTTGGGATCAGACCAAACCAAACAATATCATTTTCTAAATAAACAATACTAGTCGTATTTAACAATTAATTCCAATTAAGAGACCCTTAACTATTCTCGTCCTGCCGAGAGGTGTCAATCAGTATCCGCAGAATACAATTTCACATTAATCTCAACAGCGACTGAGCGCTTTATCTGTACCGAAGCACACTCGAGCACATGTAATTCTGTATGGCAGTATGTAATTAGTTTTGCACTTGTCTTCACTAATTTCGAAACAAACAGTAACCTCTTTTCATCACGCCAATTCATTAAAGACACCTGGAAACCCGTATCAACTCTATATATCATTTGCATTGAATTTACTAGTACTTACAACCGCAGCCTAGCACTAACCTCTTCACTATTCACTGTGAGAATGTTAAAGGTTGTCGCACCACAATTCTCGACAAAATTTATACCTTTGTCTAACTTCTTTCTCTGTAAATATTTACAGACTATCTTCAAGCGCTTTTTTTATCGTGCACTGTTTTTACGAATATATATATACTTGTTAATTGATTACGTGAACCGTCCCTAAATAAAATTTATTTTAGTTTTCCTTACTTCACTTACTCTGAATTTTTCATTCCTAATTTAGACTCCTTTTTCCTAATTTAGCAATTTTACCTACATTCGTGTCCCTATTCCTATTAATTAATTTCTTTAAAAAATTCTGGAAACCACAGTTGCTGTGCAGGCGGTAACGTACGATTGCATAATCATGAACAGTTTCTTCCCCTTTCTGCTTAGGTAAGTGGAAGAGATATTGTTCAATAGTTTCAAGTGGCTTAGTGTTGTAATAATCAATAAACCATAAGAAACTTCACTCATGAAGTAATAAATATGTGTATACTAACACTACTATGAAATCCCAACACTAATTAATTTGAATACAGGAGTGTCGTAGGAAATTCATGCATCACTGTTTAATGCGTTATACGTTCAATTATTCTTTGAAGAAAATGTAAGGGCAAAATTTAGTTTCAATTTAAACATCATCGATGAAATCTTGCAAACAAATGAAAGCGTGCACAAAAGAAACAAAATAGAATAGTTGAAACCTATAAAATCCGTGATTTTGTACTCAAATAGATAAACAAAGCAAGAAAACAACACATGTACCCATCGATTCCATGGAGAAGATTTTGAATTAAACTTCTCGATGACGAACGATGAAGTTATCGATGTACTTGAAGCCGATGCACTTAAAGTCGAGTTATCGTCGAAGATTATGATTCACTAGACAAACGGGTCATTGATGAACATGGTAATGAATAACTTCATCGAAAAATAATAGAAGTTGCTAGAATCAATGACATGGTAATATAAACTGTAAGGTAATCGGGAATATTAATTACAGGGTAATGCATAAAGTATTATAACAGAGAAATTTTCATTTCCTTGTTCGTTTGTGTTTGTTTCTTGATTCTGAATGGAAACTTTTGGATGATTCCTGGAGAAAGAAACAAAAATTCAATACCAATACCAATTGAGCTCAGCATAATGAAATTGTTGTGTTAAAGTAAACTAGGGTAAATGTGTGAACTGGGAAATAGTCTTGTTTTCAAGCTCAGTGAGAAAAAATGTATGCTCTCATTTTTTCTCACTGATCTAAAAATCACATCTGATCTAGTTCCGACGATTCCATTCAATTTTAATGAGAATTTTTTTAGGAAATCCATTTATATAATTGCGTTGCGAATTGCAATTCATAATCATCTGTTCTATTGTTTTGTAGTCGTTGACTTTGTTAGTCATGTTTTGTGTCGTCCATGCACAAAGCGGGCGAGCGAATGATTTGCGGAGTAGCGAGCGATTTGCCAGCGGCCGATTTTTCTGCGATTTTACTGGTAAAAAATCGC
>QYTT01079876.1:21113-32604 GCA_006980735.1 Dasypogon diadema | reverse complement strand
TCCTCCCATGCAATGAAGCAATAAAAAGACACTTGCAAAATATTTTACCATGCAGAATAATGAAATGAAAAAAGTTCCAATAAATCCATGTATTGCATACTTATCGGTGGCAAACACCGAACTTAACACCAAAGTTGCCCAGGAACGCAACCCCAAAGTAATGAACACAACCCCGAACTGATGCGGATCAGTGTTGCCATTATAAAATTTCAAGAAAAGTTCGATGAAACTCCATATAAAAAAGTGGCTGAAATACGGAACCGGGAGCTTTCTTTGTATAATTAATATATAGATGAGTAGCCCGATCCGATTCCTTATAGATTACTTTAAACATGCGACAATCGAGCCATTTTTATGCTTTCGTCCTTCAGACTGGACTTACGAGGATAATGAAATTTCGAGAATCCTCAAATCTTACCATTCCCTTTTGCTAAATGTTCGCATGGTCGTGATAAATTACCCAATAACTTCGTCCATCTGCTAATCGCTAAACAGGCTTTATACTATGGACACACAAGTAGTACCAATACCATAGTATCTATACCATGTCAGATCTTTACTATGTAGTATAGCCGACCCTTGACACACATGCGTTCGTGGCATAATTTGACGTATACTCTGTCATCGAAAGAATTAATCTTGTGGTACCTAAATACACATTAAAGACAACCGTCATGTGACATAACTGTCACATGTTTTAAATATTTTATTTTCCACTATGAAGTAATGGCGCTAATGTCAGTAAAAAGGTGCATATAGTAGGTTTGAACATGAGGAAACCAGCAAAATTTATCGAATTTCAATACTAGGTACGTTCATGGTATACTAGGTACTTCATCTGGTATCTACCTAGTATTTGGTGACACACATGTGGTATACCACGTGGTATTCGAGTACCATGGTATCGAAACCACATGTCTGTCCATAGTATTATGCAATATTTGAAATTGTCTTCTTTGAGGCCTGGTTCTGTCATTTGTTTGTCAGCATTTTTCGGGGCAGGTTTGTTGTAAATAAAAAAAACTGCCAACCTGGTTTGCATGAAATGGTGCGGACTCATCAGTCAATTACTTAAAAGTCTTAGTAGCTCGAAAGCAGAGGTAAAGAGGGAGTATTGAAATAATCATCCAGACCAAAACCAGGCATTTTCATTTGGAAAGAATGGGTCTTGTTAAGGACGATTAATGCCGATTTTGTATAGAAAATGTTAAATTGGCGGAGCATGTTCTCCAATGCGTAGTCTTATACCAATCAAGGATAAGCAAACCTCAGAAAGGTATTTATAGCATCTAAAGAGGTTGTTCAACTGCCACAGAAGAATATCATGAGCTGAGTCTCCAGTGGATGACAGTAATTAAGGTCAGTCGCAAAGAATTTCTTCAGGTGGAAGTGGCCCAAAGGCGTACTGACCAGACAACCTCAATTATAAAAAACGAATACAAAATAAACATTTGTTACCACATACCCTCCACCTCCTTCTACCTCTTTTGAAGTTGGCAATTTTTTTTCCTTGAAGAAAAGTGCACTTCCTAAAATTGTTAGAACTCCTGTTAAGGATATCACAGGAGCACATATGTAGGAATTTATTCAAAACTAAACACTCTTGGCTTTTCAGTGGTATATTATTTGTTCACATCTATTAGCAAATGTTGGAAATTTTAAATGTTCACCATTAAAATGTTTGCAGAGTTGAGCAAAAAATTTGTCATTTTATTCTTTATGCTGTTAGATGTCGGATTTGATGAAATCCTATGATAAATTGCGAATAACAATAAGTTTTTGACTCTTTTTTACCAGATGCGAAATTTCATAATAATCTTAACATGGCATATATTGTTGCGCGAAAATTTCTCCTTTTCTTCAAATAAAGAGCCAGGAACGCGCCCAAAATATCATAAAACGGATACAAAGTTAATATTCGATACGTGCCATATGAACCTGGTTTTACAAGCATTTCTTGGTAAATGTTGAAATAAGCAACAACAAGCAAATAATCCCCTATTAAGCAGCGAAGCGACGATAGGAAAGTGCCCCGTCAGCAGCTTCGAAAAATCTTTTCATGGAGCTCTGACAGGGCCGAGGGCTGAGCAACAGAACAAGAACGGACAACGGAGTTGATTTTTAAGTGGCAATGAGAAATTATCAGTTGAGAGTAAGGTACCTAAACTCTAATCGGGGTTCATGAATTGATTGAGTATTTACATGAACTTACTGTACAAGAAAGGGTTAAAATTTCGTGTGTCGAATAAATTTTTCTACGTAGAAATAAAGTAAATTCGACTGTGTGCAACTCATCGGATTTATTAGGTAGTAATTACTAGAAATTAAGACTGCATTGGCTGTAATAATCAGAGTTAAGATTTCACTTGAATATTGCCTTGAAATTTTGTGTATTATTGAGCTGCCATGAAAAAAAGGTAAAGAAAGTGAAAGAAAATACTGAAAATTTCAATTCAAGTCTTTGTTATTTTTCTTCATTGATTCAAAATAAAAATATAATATTTTACATATCTCAGGTTTTTTCCTTACCCTTTTCTCTTTACGATTGTGTGAATTGCGAAATTGGACCTTGGATTTTCCAGAAAATGCGTGGCATATAGGAGCAAATGAATTTGATTATCTTGATAAATTCTTTGAAAATACCTCAAATGTAAATCTATCCAGTTCGGGTGGTATGATTTTATAAGGGATGCATAGTCGAGACCTCTACAAGCTGGAAATTTCATGGAAAATCCTTATATAGCGAATTAACTTGGAGAAAAATGATATTAAACTCTTTTTTATGAGTAATGATGAAGATGGTGTTCTCCAAGTACATTCAGTTGCACGGGATGATGTTCTCCTGGTTGGTAATATTAATTTACATGGTATTTATTGACGGTTTTTATCTTTTACGACTAGAAATAGTCGTTAGAATAGTTTTTCGTCAGACATATGTTCCTACGAATTCGCATCCCAACGCATCATCCCTGCCCGCCTTAAAACCGAAGAAAATAACTTTACCGTAGGTTAGAATTAAATGCAATACGATCCAGAGGCTGGGATGAATTCGAAGCAGATGTAAAGAATTTAATTTAATTGTAAACTTCTTCGAACAGTATTTTGGTGTGCTAGCAGCAATTCTGCTGACGTTCAGAAGAGGATTATTTTGAATATGCCCTAAAAGAAGAAGTCTTCAAAAAAATCTCTTTCTTCCCACGAGGATTGACAGAACCTGCCGCCATAAATCGACGATAAATATTCCTAAAAGTTTGTTAATTTGGAACGCGTCTGTTAGGACACCTATCTCTTTCTTCCTAAGAATTTCTACGTGCTTCTTCGTAAATGAGGGGTATAACAACATATTTCCCACTGGACTAAAATTCCGGCATATTCAAAAATCTAAATTAAAAAATTTAATCGCAGATACAAATTCTAAGTTTAAGTGAAAATACAAAAAAAAAATTCAAAAAACGCCAGTCCTATTCAAAAATTGTAGTCGGGGGACTCCCCTTAAGAAATCACAAATTGTCCGCTCGCAATGGCTTTCAAATGAACGTTGATCCGGATCTTCCCAAGGATCTATTGGTATGTAGTGGAGCATACGTTTCCGAGTCATTCTGTACGTAAGAATTATATTATATATTGCTTCTATAATGAAGTCTGAACACCTATTTGGATTTTTTATGTTGCACCTCAGGGCAAGGTTATACTTCAATAATTTGAATCGTGTGGAAAGATCGAAGAATGTATCTACGAAAAGAGGCTGTAGAAGTTCTAGTTCAGATTTACCAAGAATATACGAATTTATATTGCAGGCGCCTACCACAACTAAAAGAGGTTTTCACAAGAAAGCTTTACTATATTAGGGAAGAATATTGCATAATTTTCTATATTTAAATTTGAAAATCTACATTCACGCCCGATCCCTACTCATTTTAAAACGAAGAAAACGGCAAAATCTTGCATTCGAATTCAAACTAAGGCAGACTGTTATATGTTCATTCGAAAATATTCAGGTCGTCTGTTCAATTCCAATTCAATCCAATTTGGGAACCCAGACGACACCATTCAAATTTCATATAAAATTTCCTCACGTGCGTACCGATTAATTTCTTCAACATACGCACGGTGGCTTCACGTCCAAAATAGCACTTTCTCGGAAATGCAAATCAAAAATCCGCTGTCCAAAGCTGTTAGTCTAACCAGATGGCTTCAATCAAATGGAACACAAAGTCCAGTCGACACTTTCATGTTTGAATAGGTAAGTTCTGGTTTCTCAAATGTACCGCTACTATAAAAACTATTCCACTGTGAATGTTATTTACCTTTTTTGGGGATATGTTCTGCAGGCACCAGCTGTAGTGTACCCAGCAGAAGTGCACAAAACTTTAGGGTCATTTCGATAAAGCACCAAAGTATCCAAAGAGCACTATATATTCGGTCTGCGCATTCAAATTATCACCTATCACCGATAATTAATTGACTGTAACAGTTTCACTAATCACAAGACACTACTCGATCAAAGGTACTCTACCGTTTTCTCATTTCCGAACGACACTTGCCGGTGATCACCGTTTCAAGTTCAAGGTATGATTAAAGCTTGATCAAGACGCCGAAAGAGTTTTTATACGTCTTGCACACAGACTCACCTGGATGGCAGGTAGACAACCGAAAAGAGTGGCCATAACAACACGAGCATGAATAAATTAATCCGCAACGAGAAGCTCTCTCAATCCCGATTACCTGAAAGCCTTACAAATGTTGGAGCCTCTATGTCTCCAAAACATGTACTATTGAGTTTTTGCCAAATTCCCCTCTGGAGTATTATTGTGGTGAAGAGTTTCCAGGTTATAGACCGGATTTTTTTTTAGGACTGAGATCCAAATCAATGTCTATGTCGATCACGCATGTGGAAATGCCAATTGGCAGGTGATTCCGAAGACCTGGAAAACAATTTCCCTCGTAATCGTTAATTTCTCATTCTCTATATTTTATCCCGTTACTTAGGTTGGTTATCAGAATCATATGCGTTACAGGTAGCACTTGTGCTTCTGTAAGAAATGCACACCTTAGGAAAGGGAACGTGCGACGATGAATCGCTTTCTTTCTCCTTTCTATAAGTATTTCGCGATGCAACTTGCTCGAGTATCTAACATTTGATCAGGCCGCGGATATGGGATGCATCTTCAAGCCGGCCTCATTTTTCTTCAGATGAAACTCAAACACCACGACTAGTTGCCATTGGGACTAATATAACAAATGAAAAAATGATTTCCCTCTTAACCCTTTCGCGCTCAATGATTTTTCTCGTTCGCACCGAGATACTAAGATTCTTTTGTGTGGAAGTACTTCCGCTTTCGCTTTAGATTGTTCAGGGCATGTAATTGATTACATGCGATGTTGTGAACACATACATTTTTCTACACAACGATTCCATTGAACCTATTGACAATATTTTCAGCGAAAATCACCTAACTTAAGAGGGGTAATATTTCTAGATGGGAGAAAAGGCTGCAGTGGATCTTCATTTTGATTTTACACTTTCTAGAACACTTTTTAGACTTCTAACATGCCACGTTTAATACCAGCAGGTGATAGTGTGTTTCAAAAACAATTTTTCTGCCTATTGAAGTCCAGCTAATCTGAATAGCTCATGCTCCCATATAATTAGACTTTAAATACACAGTGCACAGAATGGTCAAAATGTGTCTAGACGAGCACATGAAAGTAAATAGCTGGTTGTATGCGACAGTTTATGTAATATATGCCAATTGATTTTATGGGGCTCCTGAACAACGCCTGTTCCGTAATCCGCCCCTAAAATCACTCTTTCAACCTTATTTTTAAATTAAAATTTTTTTGTCTTTGGAGGTGCGTTTACTCAAAATGCCCTAAGTTCTGTAAAGAACGCAGGAAAGTTATATGGGGCTAGTTGGGAATCAGACGCATTCAAAAGATATCTAATGCCCCTCTAATCCACACGCAACTGTAAGAACTAGATACACTTTAATTTACAACTTTGTAAAATTAAAGTATCTTTTATCTTTCGTCCTGCAAAATTATCTCTCTAGAGGTTTTGTTTTTTTTTCTCCTTCAAAACAGTTGCGGCTTTCTAGGACATTTCAAGAAAAAGATAATGTCGATATCTCAAGCCGTTCAGAAGATATTAACATTAATAGAATTTTGTGCAGGAGCTGTTCTACGTGTTCACCGTTCTGAAGAATGCAAGGTCTCGCTTACGAGTTCTAGGACCTTTGGATAATGGCACTAAGATTTATATTGCTCGCTCTTAGCCTCTCACACGCCGAAGTTAATCTTTCTAGCAATATGGTCCCTGGAATTAACTGTTGGGCAGTAGCCCAAAACCTTCAATAGCCCCAGAAATAAAAATGCCATGGAATTCAGACCAGAAGATCTGAGTGGCCCCGAAATTGGGCCTCTACGTCTAATCCAGTGGGCAGTAAATATCATTTACATAACTTCGGACCTCGACAGAGAAATGAGCAGTAGTATCGTCCTGCATTAACCAAATATTATATCCAAGGGAGAGCGGTAATTTATCATCCAAAGCGGTGTTATTTATAATACCACACCAGACATTTATTTTAAAATTTTCCTAGTGGCTATTCACAACGATTGCCCTAGGATTTTCTTATCCGCACAGATGCATATTATGGAAATTAACAAATAAGTTCCTTGTGAAGGTAGCTCCATCGGTCCAAATGATCCTTGAGAAGAATCCAGCATCATTCTCGTTTTTGTGAAGCAACCACTGACGAAAATTTCACCTTTTCTCCTTATCAGATTCAAGTATTGCCTAAACAGGCTGAAAGTGATAAAGATGCATCCCGTGGGATCGCAGAACTCTGTGAGTAGTTGTCTGAGATACTGCAGTTCGTAAGCCGATATTGGCGGGTACTTAGCCTCGAGTTATCTTCAACAAAACCCACAACGCCGTCCACTGCGCATCTGCTCCCTTATCTGCCACAATCGACAGTTCGACGACTTAAGGACCCTGCCTCAAGCTGCCTTCTGCGCACATTCTCAGTGTTTCGATGTGGAGTTCTTCTTTCGGGATATCTTCGTTGATGTATCTTTTGCGCTTCTCCAATATTTCTTCGTAAATAAGAAGCATATCCACGTGTTCTTCATTTGTGAATGACGACATATTTATCGAGTAAAATTAAAAACAAAACTGAAATCCTAATCAAATATGAAATAGTCAAAGCCGAAATTCAAAGTAAAACCGAAAATCCAAGTTCCCAGCCAAAGCCGAAACCAAGTCAAAGCCCAGTTCCTAATCAAAATCGCAATTCAAGTCAAAACCGTACTATATACCAATTTAAGTGAAAATCCAAAGAACTCAAGCCAAAATCCAAAAACGTAGAGTGAAAGTGGAGAAAGTCACGGGTAAAAATAAAAAAAATTAGAATTTTTGAAAAATGTAAATAGTCACTTTTAAACAGACACTCCTCAATTGTGGGGCGTAGTGAAAATATACAAGTTTCTGCGAATGTGGAAACCATCCTGTAAATTTGGGTGTGGTTTTGTTGAGAAGACAGTTTGATTTGATTTCAATTTACAGAATTTTCCTACCCTTATAGACTACCTGAAAGCTAACACATATCCGTCGGAATGACGAAAATTCGATATTTCAAATTTAATAGACATTTTTGCGTAGATTTGCATTGTCTACACTTCGGGGTAAACAATGCCTAGGAAATGTGGATAATGCATAATTTACGTAGACAATGTAAACTTTTGGTGTACAAAGCACACATTTATACTCCTGCCATGTACCACGGCTGATTTATCAAAGTCAATTAAAAAAAGGTGATCAATAATTTTACTAGTTGTGTAGTTTTTCTAATTTTTTCATACTAAATATCCCACATTAACTGGACTTTTTGTGCTTACTGAGCGTATTTCTTAGCTAAAGAAATAGGACTAAATAGGAAAATCGTAATTTTCAGTCAATATGTAGAATAGTTTGTTATTTTAGTTCTGCTAAATTTTGTAAATCATTCAAGATTTGATAAATCTGTCGCTGTTAGTCGTATTGTGATCTCAAAAAGAAAAAAGGAAAGAAAAAACAAAAAATGAAACAATGAATTCCTAGCGCTGTATATGAGCTTATCACCTAGGTCCGGTTTAAGAAAAAGATGCATCACACTATATACCTTATTTTTAGTGAGTGCCTCTATAAAAAGCGTGGTGAGTTTACCAGAGAGCGCCAAATTCGAAATGAAGAAAAAAAAACAATCGGGATAATCGGCGGCAGTGATAGTGTCTCTCAGGAACAACTGAAATGAACATGCCAAAGTACATTTTAAACCTGATATATATAGTTGTGCATTCCCCGGACCCCTCCCGAAAATATAGGGGAATAAGAAATTGGCGCTTATTTTAAAAAAAAAGTAATCCGAAAAAGTAACTTTTTTTTGTCTCTTTCTTTAGGCCTTAGAGAAAAATTGAAGCAAACGCATTTAGCGGCGATGCATAAAAACTTTAATTAATTACTTCTTCTTGGCGAGCGTTTTTTGCCTGGGTTCGGCCTTCTTTCGTTGCCAGAGAGAAACGTTTTTCTGTCAACTTCATCCGTTGATCGTCTTTATATTGTGAAATTTTGTTGGCTATGGGTCCAATTGCGATTCTCATCATTTCAATCATTATACCCTATATGATAGAGAGGTTATATTAGTTTTAATCTAACGTTTGTAACGCATAGAACCAATAATGCTAGAGCAGAATGAATTATATACATATGCTCAGAATATGAAAACAAACCGATTTAACACATTCCCTGCCGGATTTTAATCGCTGAGAGTAATTATATACGTTCAAGTTACTTGTGATATCCTCATATGAGATAAACGTGTACCGAAAGCGGTACACGTGGCAGGGAACGTGTTGAGCATGTCCGTCTGTCCGTCCGTCTGTATATACGATAACTCTAAAACGAATTGAGCTAGAAGATTGAAATTTGGTATGTATTACTTTCAGAAAATTTATAGATCTGAGATTGGCAATGGGGCGAATCCTCCCACTTCTTCAATAGGCCGCCATATTGAATTTTTGGATTGTTGGACATAATTCGAAAGGGAAGCAATCTATCACTTTACAAGCTTGTTATATCAGCCTAAGGCTAATTATATATTGTATATTTTTTAGTATGGGTTTTCTATTTTAATTAAAAATTGGAAGCCATTTATGAGTGGCAAGTTCAACAACGTTTTTGCTGAGAAAGTGTAAACTGCTTTTCAAATTTTCAATGATTTTGTGTGCAGCCAAGTTTCGTGTACGGTTTTATAAGATCGCGTTCTGTTCGAATAGCGATTTCATTCTATCGGTTGCTCTTCTTGTGAAAATCGTTTATCCGAAAAAAATTTCTCTAGAGAGAGCGATGTACTGCTAAAAAAGAAGAAAGGTCATTTCGCCCATAAGGGTTTAAATTGTTAGTCAAAAGAGACAATGATATCTTCAGCACAAAGCGATTTGCATACTTTAATGCATGCTATCCCATTTCTAATTAGTATATGTTACAGAACTTCTCTAAACAGTATCCAACGTAGAAATATAGCAACTAGAGAAGATATACTTGTATGAGGAATGACATAGATTTTCTACGTTACCTTCCACAAGTGTCAAACACATGCAATTTTTTTCAGTGTCTCTATTAATAAACCATTTCAAAACTTGTCATTGAGTAACAAGAGGACATGAAAAGTTCACAAAATCTTCAGTTGGAAAAACGATATATACTCTTGCAATTGCTGCTTTTTATAAGTTGTACTGTACATATTAAAAATAATTGATCTTATTATTTTTGAACCATTTTTTGAGGAAACCACAGCTATCCCCTTAGTATAGCTCCTTCCTCTTAGAATTCAATGGGTAAAGCTTCACTTTCTTTGGGTTGCTATAACTTTCAGATTTCTCTAGAACTTAAACCTTAGATCCCTTTGAACCTAACTAATATTAATAATTTTTTGTTTCAGAAAAATATAATAATCGCATTTCTCTAATCTTTCTCAAAAATCCTATTCTAGAAACTACAATTAATACTAATGCAACTGCTTCCCCAATATTAGAGAAAAAATTTGCCAGTTTTTAGATTCTTATCTAATCTTCTTTGTTTTCTACTCTACGGTTGCGAACCTTTAACTCGTTGAGATGTAAAAAATACTTAAACCACAGAAATAAATGATCTAGGCTTTGTGTGTAAACATGTACAATTATATGCAATTTTGGCGCCAAAAACGGAGTTTTTGAATCACCTTATGGAAACTGAGCAGTTCTACTAGAACTTTGTACATTTCATGAAAATTAAGAAATGCAATAAATGAAGTATTGAAAATCGACATTATTCAAACAAATGTTCTTCTAGTTTTTTAATTCAAAAGCTTCTTACTTAGGCGGTAGAGACAGGTTTTGCTAACGGTCTTCGCCGGACAGAAAGGATATGGAGAAAACTAAAGATGTACACTAGCAGCAAAAATAAATGAGTAATTAGAAAAATACAAAATGATCTAGATAGAAGAGCAGATACAATAATATATAACTAATAAACTGAAATCAAAAAACAAAACAAATATATATATTAGAAAATAAATATTCATAAAACAATAGCGAAAATATTTTTATGAATATTAGTGCTAACAGAATATCTCTTATTAATAGTTAACATATAAATGAAGTACAAGGACAAGACACTTTGTAGAAATATTAGTTTCAATAATAAAATACACGTTCGGGGTAGATAGCGATGATTATCACATATCTATGAATTTTATAATGTACAGATCGATTATATAAATAAAAACTGTTTTTATTAAATTGTATGATCCTTAATTCATATTTGCATATATAGTACAATTGCTAAAAACCATAGTAGGAAAATTTTGTTTTTCTCATAGGTGTAAAAAACGTATAATGAATGCCGGATGTTTAACATATAAAGCAGTTATTTTCCGTTAAAGAAATTGAACACAACTTAATTAGGTATCACAAGGGAAGATAACTCTGAAGATGATAATCGGAAGCAAAATGAAAAGGAAGAAGAGGTGAAAATCAAGAAAAAATATACTCGAAGTAAAAGTAACAAAATGGTAGAAAGTAGAAAAAGAAAAGTTACCATGATGCTGTTATCTCGTCTGAAAAAGGAGATAAACCGATATTTTGTGTGTGGTTTGCAAGTGTAGATATGCCATTCGAATCACCATTATGAACGTAAATACTCAGGAAAAATTGGGGATGTTGACACTAATGAATTTGAAGTATCATACATGCAAAAACGTTATAAGCTTTGAAGGAACCATCAGATGAATTTGATTCTCTAAAACTTAAAGTGAAAAGACTATTTCAAAACTTTAATTACTGTCCATGACTAACCTACTTGCAATATTTTTAACCTACTGTTTACTTAATCTTGTTGTTTTTGTTAGCAGGTTAGCCGTTGTTTCATGAACAAGGAGACTAAGGACATAGAACACTTCAGGATGAAAATCAC
>QYTT01079876.1:2161-13762 GCA_006980735.1 Dasypogon diadema | reverse complement strand
GCGATTTTTATAATATTATTGACACTACTAAATCCCGTTACGATAAGAATTAGAACCTATTTACTACTAACTATGTTTTTGACAATTTTAAATATTCACAAATTTCAATGTTTATATGAGTCTCATGTAAAGTTTTTCAAGGTGTCTGTTTCCAAAATCTAATTTGATGAATTCAGTGAGCAAAATCAAGGTGTCCGCATAAATACATTTTCAACTAAATAAAATCAGACGCTGAAGATTATACTGCTTACTAAAAGTATCTGGTCACTTATGATTTTCCTCTTTAAAATTGAATTCTCAATGAGTTTATTTTCTTTTAATTGAATAACTTAATTTATGTAAAACGTGAAATGCCATATTTAAAATTCTTAATAATAATTAATAATAAAAAAGAAAAAGTAGCGTAACTGCTACAGACCAAATTCTAAGAATAACAAGGAAAGAAACCATAATAGGTTTAGACCAATAATGTTGTACCCTAGACGTAGGGAAGAAAATAATGCATTTGTAGTTAATTGTCCGCGGCCACTTATTCTTGCACATTCTCAGCTGACCTTAAAATCTGCAGGGAGTCCTACTATCCGCAAACTGTCCACGCACCCTTTAACTTTAAATTGCCATTTCGTGAATATCCTGTTGTAGAATCCTGTAGTAAACTGAAGAATGCGGGTTTATTTATTCTTCTTAGTAAAAACTTCATTTATTTCCTCTCCTTTATATCTTCGAAAATTTATTTTAAAAACCTTTATTTTATTTTTGAAGCACTTTTATTTATTTATTTTATTTTTATATTGATATTTAGTTTTAATTATTCTTGTTTTATATTTATTTAAAATTATTTATTAAAAACATTCCTTTTATTTTACTATTTCTTTATTCATTATTTTATTACGTTTTCACAGGCTTAGGACAATAACAAATCATAAAAATCTAGGTCCTCACTGTCGAAAAATTTTAAATGGAATCCCTTTCAACAATTTTTCTATTGACACATACAATCAAATATTTTTCGTTGTTCCTGATCCAGTTTCGTGTAATTTTCCAAAGTGTTTGTAAATGACTCTGATAGTGTACTTTTCATTTTTAATAAAATTCGAAGTATTTTTTGCGTTCTTGATAAAATAAATTTCTGATGAGTCTCCGATAAAAGACACTCACAAAATTATCCTACTAAACGTAGCATACTAAACGTAGCATTTTCTACAAAACTCTGTCCGCCGTATTGGACCCGCTATTTTTAATATCCAAAATTTGACTCCAGATTCGAAATCAGCGACATCCAAAAATCCATGTGGACTTATTTTCATGATGATCGAGAAACTATTGAAAAAGTTAACATTTACGACCGCCATGTTGAATTCTTAAGCGTTAAGGTTAAATTCGTAATTATCAGCTACAAAAACCTATATATTCGTCATTTTGCCAACATTCTATTGATGTTTAGAAAATCCTATCGGCCATATTGGATCCGCCATTTTGAATTTAAGAAATCCGACTCTAGATTCGCAATCAGCCCAAAAACTTTTGAAAAAATTTACATTTCCGGGTTCAAAAAATAAAACTTGCGTTCCGAATTTTGCCCATTTACTTTGTTCTCGTTTTAGAAGGAAAATATCGATTTTTCCGTTGACTTAGCTGGAGATTTCATATGGCAAATCTATGAAGGAGTTGTCCAAATTGATCCATTTACGAACTTGGTCTCTAACTTCTTCTTCTTGAGATAACTCGCGGACAGGCAGACGGACAGACAAACAGACACCTATTAAACGATTTCTTTTCTTCTAACGTTAATGGCAAAGCCATTTATTTCTGCTTACCATGAATATTTCAAAGGGTTACAAACCTATAATACCCTACAACTAGGGTATAAAAAACGCAAAAGTCAAGTCAATTTTCATTTGTTTCAAAATTAGAAGCCTATGAATTTTTTTAACAAAATTAAATTCTCAAAATACCAAATCCTCCAGACTTAAAAATAAAATCCCAGGGATATTTGTGATATTTATAAGACGATCATATTAGGTAAGTTTGAAATACTCACCACCTTTTCGAAGAGAGCTTTGGGTTTTGGACTACAGAAAGAGAGTAGAGAGCAATACACACGGGATTGATATTGTAAACGTTGAAGATCACATCGTCCAGATTAACATAAATGGAGTGGTAAGAAAGGAAACTTCCAACCCAAGTAAGGAGAAAAAGGTCGAAACCAAATGCTGCATGTTTGGCTAAAAGGGTGGAGTCCCAGGCTCTGTCAAAGGCCTTCGAGTTGGCCAACACAACCGCCCCAACTCACCAAAGCTATGAAATGATGATCAATGATGCCAGTGCTCGGTAAAGATTATTATCTAATCGCCGGTTATGCATTCGGACCGACAGCCATATTGGCGGTCACACATAGGGTTGAATGACTTTTTTAAAGTACTACCTAACCTCAAGGGAGAACCCTATGATGCGTACAGCACAGCTGAGGCCGAAGGAAATTAGGGAAGGGGAGATTCGGAAATTTTAACCTGTCAAATGTTGCAAACCACAATGTGCAGGACACACCAACATGGGAGAAAATCTGTAGACGTGCGCCTCTGCCTGTTCGGCCAACGGCGTAGGTATTTTATTAATTGTAATTAAACCGAAGTGGTTGATGTTGGCCTGTAGTAAGAGGGATCGCATGCCGCTCCCGTTTTAAGAACTGGCTGAACTGAATAGTATCCATAATGATGCAAGAATACCTTCAGAATATAACAAATGAAAAGTTTTCCAGGGAAGAGTTGCAGCCCTTTAGAACCAAGAGAGAAATACCGTCAGGACCGGTGGCTTTAGACACGTCGATGATGGAATAACATTTGTTGCGAGCTTCTGTATTGACTTGCCTTGTTTCCTAGCACTTATTCCCCCTATAGGTCCGAAAAGCCACTTCCTCGACCCTCATACCACTTCTATAATCCTCTGTAAACTACGACTACTTATTTGGCCTAAGACTTATTTGTGAAAATTTCTTCGGGAGTTGTTGGTCTGGATTATTAGTATTTTAGCCGGGATTGTATCACCTACAAGCAATTCCTTATTTCTTTACATAGACATAGAAATACTAAAAAAAATATATAAATGCAGACGTGTTTTTTTTTTAAGATTGTGTTTACATGGAACTCTGAAACTATTTAAAAAATTTAATGAAAGGAGGCAAAATGTAGTAAACCCCGAAAACTTATATACGACAGCGACTTAGTTTATTTTCTATTTTATACTCAGTATCTTTAATTCAAAAGCCTTTTTCGTAATATAAATTAATTAAAAGGTGTTAAAGATGAACCCATTTCAACGATCTAAAATATTCACATGGTTGTGCAAAATTCAAGGTTTTCCTTTCTCCACTATAAATCTAGCTGATTCTAAATTGCAAAGTAAAAGTATTCACAGTAATTTTGCAGTGGCAGAATTTATCACTCTTAAATAATTACAACTGCGCTTTAAATGTTAATTCTTTTTAGTTTTGCGTCATTTAAAGGAAAGTTTTAGTGCCCCAATATCGTGTGGTAATAAAATTTGAATTTTTAATTTCGAGACATCTATTAGATAAAACGATATGAAAGAAAATTATCTCGTCGTTTCTTCCTTCCCTATAAATAAGTATTGCATTTTGTAGAAATTGTTACATTTTTTTAAGTGATTGGAAAGTTCCACGGTGAATGCTAATCTAAATTATTTAGCGGGTAGCAGACCACACCCGTAAATATCAGATTTATGGCTACGATTAAAAGAACCGAAAAAATTAGAATAACATGCCGGAACTGAATATAATTTGACACAGTTTAAAATTAATAATCTCACAGTCCTCCGATATGTTTACGTAAAAAATAATAACTTTTCTTCGTGAAGGAAAAAAGAAAATGAAATGTATTGAACCCATTTTTGTTATTTCTTATTAAACGATGTTAAATTTTGCATCCTATCTCCCTATTTTGTCCAAATTGTCATTGGATTGAAGGTTCAATATCAAAGTAAAAGATCTATAATCTCACATTTAATTTTCTACTTCAGAAAAACACAAAACATTAACTTTAAACTCTTCTCTTTTAAAAATGGTACCCTTGAGACTTAAAAAATTTATGCCCTCAGGTACCTACTAGGACATCAATTTTTCGCTTTATGGCGGTATCACTTTCTATGCTTTATTTCTACTTTATTCTTTTTACTTTTAGTAATTTACCTTTTTTATCAGAGAACATTTCTAATTTACGTTGATGTGCTTTTTATACCAATAAATGAATTGTATGAATTTATATCCATGCTCTGTATCGATTTACACGATTATTCGTGCAAATCGACGGATGGGTGTATATAAAACGAAAAGCTGACTGACGTACCAATTTAGCCAACCTCAACCACGGGCCCTAGATACGTAAAATTTGGAGAACACATTCCTTTTGTAACGCAAGCACTTAATAAGAAAGAGCTTTTCAGAATTTCATCCCTGAAATGATATCGCAAGTCATAGGAAAGGTTGCAAGAGGAGCACCATCAACATGGAAAACAAATACAGGAGAAACTGCAGAAGAAACAACAATGTGAGCTGCTACAGGAATAACAACAACAAGAGCACCTGTGTAGCAACAGTGAGCATTGCAGGAGGGTCAACAATCAAATCAGCAATCCAATCAGCCCACTTTGGAGGCTGATTGGAATGCTCCGAGAGCCATATTTTTCTCGCGTTTCTAAATTAATCTAAAATTGGCTCGTCGAGTGTAAATATTAAATACTTTGACCCCTGAGGGCCTACGATCTCAAAAAATAAGTTTTTTAAAAATGCTGATTTCGGAATCCTTAGCCCAGATTTTTGGTCCAAGGGTATTTTGGTAGAAAAAGACTGTACCCAGTCAGCCCCATAAAATTTACTAAAAGCTAGGTCCTACCAGATGTCCAATCGCCAAATCATAATTTGTAGTTTTGTAGATAATTACTATATAATAATATATATATATATCTAAACGAGTATTTCCCGATAGTTCTTCGAACCCGAAACCTTAGAAACTTCACTCTCCCTGACTTTTAGTTGACCGTATCAGGCAAGCAGACCTCATTATCACCGACCGTCTGATCCATTAATCCTTGTTTATTCCTGGATTCTGTATCCTCGTCAGGCTTCTCACAAATGAAGAATATTTTAAACTCTCGCAGTTGAGCCTTAGACCTAATTTTTAACACCGATGCATCGAACTGTATGGTCATCGTCACTGGCTTCAGTTGACTCCTCTCATCCCACACAAAATATAGTAGATAATAATTATGGACAATAATGATGAAGCATTGCCTTCAGTCGAAAATCCACCTTCTTTTAACTTCGGTAAGCCTAATTTTTATGTGTTGAATGCTTTTGACAACAGCTGGCAAATCATTAATGAATAGGCTGAAAAGTAAAGGACCTAAGATAGAACCTTGAGGGACCCCTGTAGATAACGGGAGTCTGGAGGATAAGGACTCGTCTACCTTTACCTGCTGCGAGCGGCCAGTTAAGAAGCTATTCATCATTTTCAACGAGGAGGAATTAAATCCAAAGAAGCTGTTAAGTTTTACTAGAAGTATGTCGTGATCTACACTGTCAAAAGCCTTCGTAAAGTCTAACAGGACCAAGACCATGAGGCTGTCATTATCTAATGCAGTTCTTGCATCATTAGTTATTTTTAACAAAGCTGTCTCGCAGCTATGTCCCGGTCGAAAACCGGATTGCCAGGGACTTAGCAGGCACATGCCGTTTATGTATTCAGTCACTTGTTTCGCCATGACCTTCTCAAGAGCCTTAGCAAGAAAACACAGTAAGCTTATTGGTCTATAATCCCTATAGCTACTTGGAGCCGCGTTTTTAGGAAAAGGGAGAACGAAAGCCTCTTTCCATAGAGAGGGAAAGTCATTAAAAGTCAAGCAGCTGTTGGAGATCCTGGTGATGGATCGAATTATGTATGGAAGGATTAGCTTCAAAAACCGCGGGGAAATGTTATCTGGCCCAGCTGCATCAGACCGAACGGAATAAATTGAAGTCGCGACTTCCAACTCATTTACGCCTCTGAATCTAAATTCAGGGTTAGAAAGTGGCGACGGACGACTATGACTATGAGCTGAAAACGGTACTGCTGGTGATCTTAGTGATGAAATGACGTTAGGACTTAAGTCATTCGAATTAGTCCGAATTTACTGGACCGATTAAGTTGTAATTTGCTACACATATGAACTTCTGTGACCCAAACACGGACGTGTAACGTGAATAAATGAATTTTGAATATGGGGGTCACTATTGGGGGCCACATTAGAAAATTATAAAAAAGTTTTGCAAACTGTACCGTGTGACATATCAAATGAAATATATTTTTTATATTGTCTCAAATATGTTTTTTTATAATTTTAAAAGAAATAGTTTTAAAATTATTCAAGAAAATAGATGGAATTTGACGATTCCCCCACCTATCTCCGAAACTACTGAGCCCAAAATTTTGAAAAAATACTGAAAATAGTTCTTTGCTTATAGATTACAAGAAAACCTTCTTATAGGTCTATCTATGGTCTTAAAATAACATGCTAAATCTCTCAATATTGTGCGCAACAAATCAAAAAATGAAATATCAGAATATTTTCTGTCCTTGTTCTTAGTCCACGTAGTCAAGAATATACGATAATACAAAATTCAACAACAGACAATATATTCAGCAATTTTTCTCTACAATTCGGTACCATACATACTTTTTTAGTTACCACAAACAAATTTGGGTCAAATTTTAAAAAAAACATGGTAGATAACATATTCATCGTACGGAACCCTCTCCACGCGAGTTCAGCTCGCACTTGTCCGATTTTTTTCTATTATGTTTTGTTTAGTATATATATGTATTTGCATAAGTACCTGAATATTATTTCATTTCCAGCATTATTTTCAATTAAAAATTTATTTTGATTCTCAATACGTAAGAAAGAAAATATTACTTATCATTTTCCATAACATCATTTACTAATCCTCTACGCATTCTTTTTCAGAGGTCCCTTAATAGCGGATGTTTCCCTAAGCTTTGAAAGAACTCCTTTATTATACCTATCCACAAGAAAGGCAAGAGAAATGAGATCTCTAATTACAGACCAATTACAAGGCTGCCCTTTATACCCAAACTGTTTGAATCTATTGTCCATTCTCAGTTATCCCCGCACTACAAAAGTGTTCTCTCCATTAATCAGCACGGGTTTGTATCGGGTAGGTCTACTACCACTAGTTTACTGGAATTTACTTCGAGTACAATAACTGGTTTTAATAATAACTTACAAACGGACTGTATTTATATAGACTTTAGTAAGGATTTTGACAAGTTGTCGCATTCGGTTATTATGCTAAAATTACAAAAACTGGGTTTTCCGGCTCTGCTGCTGAAATGGATTTCTTCGTATCTGTCCGACAGATCTTACCAGGTGTTGTTCCGCGGCTCCCAGTTCAGGATTATTGAGGCTACATTTGCTGCACCTCAGGGCAGCCATATCGGCCCTCTTATTTTTGTCCTGTCTATTGATGACATCGCCTGTCTTTTGAAGCACTCTAATGTTTTAATCTATGCCGATGACATGAAGGTATTCTCTTTGATTGAGGATCTCAGCGACTGTGCTTCTCTTCAAGGTGATTTAAATCTTTTCTACTCTTGGTGTGGGCACAACGACCTGGAACTTAATATTAACAAATGTGGGGTCATGTCGTTCTTCAGGAGGCGCGATGCTATTAGCTATGTTTATACACTTGGTTCGGATGTCATTCCTCGCGTTCAATGCGTTATAGACCTTGGTGTGAAACTCGATTCGAAGCTCGACTTCATTTCCCATGTCGATTATGTTGTCTCCAAGAGTAACTCTATGCTTGGTTTCATCAAGCGTTGGTCCAAGGAGTTTTCTGATCTTCAGGTCTCCTTAACTTTATATAACTCCTTTGCCAGACCGATTCTTGATAACGCGCCCCAGGTTTGGAACCCATTCTATGCTGTCCACATCAACCGTATCGAATCTGTCCAACGCAATTTCATTCGATTTGCGCTTCGGGATAAAAATAAGGTTTCTTTTAAGTATTGAATTTTTATAGCCATTCTACTTTGTTACTTTGTTCTCATAAGAATTTTCGCTCAAAAGTTCTTTAGTATCATACCGTCTGCATTGCCTTGTTATCAATAGTCTCTCACG
Source organism: Dasypogon diadema (assembly GCA_006980735.1). Taxonomy (NCBI): domain Eukaryota; kingdom Metazoa; phylum Arthropoda; class Insecta; order Diptera; family Asilidae; genus Dasypogon; species Dasypogon diadema. Next base: position 5,569 of record QYTT01079876.1, on the reverse strand, counting down.
GTTTCTCATCTTACCATTTGCATTACTATGTCATTAATGTTAGCAAATTCTGTTATTCTTCGATGAAATTGTTCATTACCGTATTCATCAATTGCTCCATTTTCTATTGGGAAGTTCTCCGTTAAACGTAATGATTGGTAATACCATGGTAAGTTAAAATACTTATCTAACTATTAGGATCGTAACTTTTAAATGCCTGTGAAAACTTCTACGAAACTCTTCCCGGCAAGAAAATTAGTATTTGATAAAATAATAAACGATGTCTTGCAAGAAATGGTATAAATCTTGTTATACATTAAAGGGTATTGCAGAAAATAATGTTTGGGCCAAAAATTACGCACTTCGTGTGATGCAAGTGACTTTTGTTCAAACGCAGTAAATTAAAAAGTTAAGATATAAATACAAGTAAATATTTTGTCAGGTAATGTTAATGAATTAGATTGTATATATATGAGTAAGGATAAAAACAATTCAAACAACCAAAAATTTAATATTTTTAACTAAATTAACAAATAAAAAATTAAAATATCATTTATTCACTTTTGCGCAAGTATTTATTTGAAAAAAAAAGAAAATTTCTTTCAGTATTTGGTTCAGAATCCTTTTTTATGACTTGCTTAGTCCTTTTTGTCATACCTTCTGTTAAATTATAAATAGTATCCACTGGAATATTTCTACATTACTATTCACTTCGCTCCCAATGCTGCTTTTCTAGCAAAGATTTAACAACTTTTGCTGTATATTTTGAGTCCTCACCTTATTGGAAAATACGGTTTTCAAGATATCCACAAATTTCAATAAAATTCGTAAAATTTTCAAGAAAAACTGTAAGACATTTAGTTCCTCAAGCCTTATACTTTTGATTTTTGCGAGCGGATCCAAATTGTGCCAGCTGAACCGTCCCAGATCATAAAGAACCCTCCACCGTGTTTCATTGTTTGTGTTATTTTGTGAAGTTACAGTGAGAGGTCATAATCAGATCATCGTATCTCTTGATTTTCATTTGATCTTATTAAACACACTTTTCCAGTCATCGATTTGTGATGAATAGTAAATTGCTATCTGTCGTTCTTCCCGGTTTTCATGGCAGCTTTCTTCGATGTTTCAACTTGCTGGTTCCTTCATTACTACATCATTTAAAACGTGATGTGAAATAACGCATTATTTTGTAATGCGGAAAGTAATTGATAAGCCACTACCTTCCTAGGACATCACTATGTAAATGTAATTTATTATGTCGTGCGAAAAGTAATTTATAGTTATCAGCTGTAAGCATTACTTCTTTGGTACTGCAATCATTACATTTTCTATTGGGTTTGATTGTGGATGAAATATCGTTGTTCGTATTCAATTTCTTCCAAGGATATGGGGAAATTCCTTATTATTTATGATTATGATTATTTACTACTGTGATAGCAGAAACGTTTCTAATGGAAATGGCTCGGGCCAATACGAAAAGCGGTTTTTTTAATGTTAAAATATACATATAACCATTAAAGGGAGGAAGGGTCCTACGATGTTGATATATGGACGTGTTGAAACCTGCCGGTCGGGACATTAAAACTACCATTACTAAGTCGAATGAAGTTCTAATGAAATGATCTTCTAAAGTACTAAGGATTTCTTTTAACGCGTTGTCCGAATCTGAAAATCATCTCCATCTGCTACATCTGAACATCTTTTAATACATTTGTCATCGTTAGTGAATTCTGAGGATTTACCATTGCGCAGCATTGTTGTAACACCTCTGCTACGGCGTCGTTAGAAGCGTCTGTCCAAAAGCTGATTTTTGCCTTTGGGTCAGGATGGACGAGTAATGCATAAACGCGTTTTCAAGTATTTCTTGCCATAAAAGGGTACAATTAGATTGTTTTTTTAGTATATTTACCTTTAAGAAGATCACGAAATAATATAGTGATTTTGGCAACCTGACGAACAAATCGATGAAAAAAGTTTATCATTTCCAAAAAACGTTGAAATATTTTAATAGTGATCGGTCTATAAAATTCCACAATAACAACATAGTCCTTATTGAAAAGAAAGGAAAACCTCCGTGGAGTTCCGATCGCAATTACTCTTCTAATATCACGAACCCCTCATTCTGCTTATTAGTGTCTCACGCTTACCTTTGCATTTCAATGCCACGTGATACTGAATATTGCTCCAATGAGGCTGGTTATTGTAATAGTGCACAAAATAAGAGAATATACTTGTTCTCTTCCTAAGCGTGCGGTTAACCTAATGTACCCTACCAGATAACTTTTTTGCTGAGAGAAGCTGTTCAAGAGTCTCCAAATTAAAGGGTGGCTGAGGTTTCCCCAGAGACGAGCGTGCCGGGACTCCGCGCTGAATCCAGTGAATGGCTGCTCCAAAGACGTCGTAGTGTCCTCGCTGGTCCGAGTGAAGCTCAGTCTATTGTAGAATCAAGAATCGGAAGCTGATTTAGGCGTGCGGAGAATTCGATCTTCTTGGATGAAACTTGCCGGTTATTTCGTTGGCCAAAAAGGTATGACAACGGCTGCTTTCGAACAAACTAGGACTTAAATTCTTCAGAAGTTGCCGGTTCTTTTCTTACCAAAAAAAAAAACAATTGTAAGAAATTTTTTACTGAACTCCTTGAGATCTGCATGGATATTCCACTGCAATTATCAAAAGGATTTTCTTTTATTTCAGGTAGCTGGTAGCCTTCCAACTAAATTTTCCGATAGCTGACGTTCCCTGGTCTTTTTTCGCTAACATTTCTTCCTTCTGGGTGCACAGGACTTTGGGATGAAAAAATGGCAAAAATGTTTTCTTTCCAACTTGCGTGAGGGTTTCCGGAACTAAAACACCATTAATGGTAGAATCCAGGGCTCGTTATAAAGAATGTAGGAAATTAAGGGTTCCCAGTTCCTTGCAACGCACGTTTTGTTACAATGCAATATCTCTCTCGCATTGTTGCAATGCTAAGGGGTGCGTCCATAGGTTGCAGATAGGGGATGACCTGAAAAAACACTTTTCTTCCCTACAGCTTACATAATTGCTCCAATTTTCCTGTTAATAATTCTAAAAAAATACAAAACTTAATAAACACTCAAGTTATTCTCTTACCATTTATTTGTTATTTACATACAAGTTTTTCCTAATAGTAGATAAGAATAGATGAATAAATATACATAAATATAACTACTGAACTATATATTTAATAAATATTCTTAAGCTACGTTTTTGGCCTTTAAAAACCTTTCATAATCTGAAAGTCCTATATATAGAATTGCCTCCTCTTATATGTGGACCATGAGGTAAATTTCGCACAGGCTCCACATAATTGTTGTCTTTCCTTGTGTGCGCTCCATATGGCTCAAGAGCATGATTTTCAATGTGTCCTTCGCCATATTCACTCCCAGGATTATGAATATGCACATGCAC
>QYTT01079875.1:9934-31277 GCA_006980735.1 Dasypogon diadema | reverse complement strand
CAAATAAATTACACGGTTCAGTCTCTATTGTGGAACACACACTACCTTATTTAACAACAGAGAGGAGGGTTCTTTTATTGTTAATAAAAGTAAAAAATTATCTCATACAAGACCCTGGCCTCCATAGAGTATTAACTATAATAAGAATTTATTTTAGAACTTATATTTCCTCTTTAACGTCCTAAAAAGAAACGAGAATTCTTCGTTATTATTCTCTGGGCTACGATCAACAGTTGTTCAATGTCCCATGTTAGTTGGAACTGGGGGGAAGAATTTTCTCAAGTGGATCCCATGACCGTTTAACATCTCCAACATTAAATTCTTCTAAGACGCTTATATGATCCATTTCATCGATAACATTCTCAGCAATCTTACATTGTTTCCTTGCGCTTTTCCTTGAATAAAAATGGTTTCACAATTATATCCGATGACCGAGCCAGCTGAAGACCCTTCAGAAAACCCTATTAACAGGCAAACCTATTTTATAAGTTATGAATTTTAATTTGGGAGCATACTCTCCTAGCCCTGATCAGTGGTTAATACTTTATGGTGTCACCCCTAACTCCGAGAGGATGCTGCTATATGTTCAGGAAGAGCAGACGATAGTATACATTGCACCACATCCCATAATTTTTCGGTGTATTCATTATCTTTTACATCGTATTCAATAGCAAATTCATTTGTGTATAACACTCTTAACTAATTTTTAATCTTGCTAATGCGCTAAAACCTCTAGTTCCAAAATCCCACTTTCTCTCGCCGCCCTCAAATGTAACAAAATTCTAGTGCACCTGGCAATAATTCCATAAAGTATAAAAGTGATTCGTTGGTTTTATTAAATTCCATTAGCAGTCCGTATTGAGCTCAATTTGTTCAGTTGTTGTATCCTATTGTGTGCGTGTGGATTGATTGACGTTGACATACCACGAGAAAAAGTGTCACGAACTTACTTGAGGCACTGTTGGGGGAGGTGATCAGCATTCTTCGAATGCATCGCAGAAAAGTAAATCACCTAAAAAAAAGTACCGAAGACTCTTCCACATGATTTGAATTCCAATGCGATCACTCCTATAATCAAATCGTCCGTCGGCGTGCCTCTAATTTATTTCTATTCAACCTGCTCACATATGGCGACGTATCCAATGGAATTTTTAATTGTATCTATACGGCTGCCCCTGTCTGCTTCTTTCGTTGACACTTATTAAAATATCACTAACCGTTTTTTTATTTCTTGTTTTCCAGATGTAACTTCTGAGATGGTATCGTACGCGGTATTGTATCGCTGCCGTAAGCGATTTGCGAATTGATCCGGGGGATTAGTACGTTATTGAATCGCAATCGGTGAAAATGTGTAAATTTCTGTGGACTGAAATTGAAATTTCTAGAATTTTCACCACTTTAGTTGGCACAAGGATTACAGAGAAAGTGAAACTAGAGACGAAAGTTAAATTATTTTAATAACCAAAATGAGTACAAACGTTGAGAAACTCCAGGTGAATTCGACAGAATTCGCTGAAAATAATCAAAATTCGAAGAAACAGTCCAAAGATGAGGTCGATTTCGTCCGATCAGACTCTTACCCACCTTTCAAACCTCACACAGTACTGAAGGACGGAAATCACAACAACAAAATTACACCCCCTCACAATCAGTGTTTTTTGTTGTCGAAGAAATTGACTCCAGGGACATTATATGGAGACTGCGAGGTTAAGACTAGTATCAAATCATCACTATCAACGTTGGAGAAATTATCTCTGTTCAATTTGGCTAAGAAGAAGATGGATCCAAGTGCAGTACAAAATACAACAACAACAACAACAAACACCAAGGAAAAGGCTAAATTTGTGAAAACTCCATCATTAGCAAAACTTCTGGGGAACACCTATAATACAAAAAAATCAGAGAATGAATTGATGAGCGCTGGAGATTCTAGTGGTGCAAAAAACAGTCTAGTGAATGGTGCTAAACGTTTTGGTAATGGTGAAAGGTTTCAAAAATGCTCCAAAGAAGATAGTTTGAATGAAGTGTCCTTACAAGATTTTAGAGAAGATAAAGATTTAAGTGCGAAAGCTTTTCGGACAATTTCTCGAAGTTTAGGGAAATTGTGGTGGAAAAGGACACACAGTGTGGATATAAGTACTCCAGATCCCGAGTACAAAGTCTCATATTTGGGGAATGTGCTTACAGGATGGGCTAAAGGTGAGTCCATTTTTTTTCGTTTTATATTATTATCATATAATATTTTTTTAAACATGTGAATTTAAAGAGAAGTGTTGAATATTTAATTCCATTGGCGTTTAGGCCTCATTTGCATTTACCAATAAGTTTCTCCAGAACGATAGTCGAGTGGAAAAAAGTGTATGAGACATGATAGGGCATGTATCTACTTCTTGAGAATTAGTAGTTCAGTTGTATATTCAGATTTAATATATTTTGTTTTGAACTTGGATTTTTAACCACTTTCTATGGGCTCAGTTTAACGCCGGCATATTACTAATGTATGTTTCTATTGATTTGATTTCATAGATTGATTGGAAATGAGCCTAACAACCCTTCCTTCAATTTTACCTAGAATGGACATCATAGTATATAAATAATATCAACGATTATTAGATAAAGGAGTTAATTACTATTATTACTATTGGGAGGTTGACCATAAATCGGACGTTGCGCCAAGCTACTGCAAGAGATTCCGAGAATTCTTCGTCTTCCAAACAAAAACGACAGTCCGTAAGTAATCTGAGATCCACTTTGCATAGGGTGGTAGTTTTGTAGGTATACGGTCTGACAAGCTCTTTAGCTTGACGCAGTCCTGGAACATTTTCCCAATAGGACTGCTGAAGACCCGTAGCCAATTTTTCAATGGCAGCTTTTGTGGTAGACCAACCAATGCTATAGAAAGGCTCGGGACCATGGAGTCTCGAAGATGAGCCTTTCCTGGTCAGCTAGTCAGCGGCTTCATTCCCCTCTACTCCTCGATGGCCAGAGAGAGCGACTCTGTTGTTCGAGGCTAGGCGTTGCAGGGTTTCAAAACACTCCCTGACTAGCTTCGAAGTAAAGCACCAGGATAAAAGTACCCTAAGCGCCTCCTAGCTGTCAGAGAAGATATGTCAAAGCTTTGTTAAGGTTGGTTAAGGTAATGGCATAGATTTCAGCCTCGAAGACGGTGGGCAATATGCCCATCGCAATCGAGACTCTGGTATTGGCACCAATAATTCCCGCAAGCAGATTTTTCAGTAGGTATATGCTCTGAAAGGAGTGAGAAGTTTCTACATTGAAATACGGGAAAGCATCGTCGTTCACACGACGATGGACATTTCGAATCGTTGCTTTTGTCTTCTTTTTCTTAGAGTTGGTCTACAATTTCACTTTTTTCTGCAAAATTGGGCCTTTCGAACCAGATATAGATCTTCGTTTGTAAAAGATTCCTATGAACAATTAATTTAACACTGGTCCTTCGAGCCGGATATAAACTAGTAATTGACGACATTAATTTGAATAAATATTTCCGTTAAGAAGCTAGGTTTTTAGGCAATTACTTTGATTAAATAAGGATGAACCATCTCTACATGATTTGCATTATTATTTGAAAAAGCTATATGCACTAACTCAACTCCACTTCAATACATTCACTAACTTTAAATTATTCTCTTTATCGCCTTAATCACTTCATCATTCTTGAGGCAATGGCCCTTCTATTCCAATTCGAAACAATCAATCAAGACAGAGAAGACACAGGGCATTACTTTTATGGTAGGTCCTTCCTTCTTTCTTCGCCAGTATTCCCGTCACCATCATATACAGAAAGCAGGGCTCTCCATTCAAAGATATCGCTGTTCTGGCCAACTGCTTGTCTTATTATATCTCTGAAAAATGTTCTTTTTAGAGCTAGAGTTATGTCGACAATTGAAAGAATCCATTCATAAGATGTTTAGATATTTGGTCTCTTTTCACTGATATGGAGTCCCATCGTGCGAACAGAATCATTCAACTTTTCTATCATTTCCAAAATATCAGATGGAGTTCTGTTCAACTAGGTTCAAACTATAAAATAAATATTTCTTTTAATATTATACTCCTCAGGAAAATAAGCAGCCATATAATTATCACTCACTCGAAAGGTAGATAAGAATAAAGAAATTGTTGAAATCGATGGAAATAGTTGGGACCTACAGCTCAAGACAAAATCTTTAAAACACATGAGTGGTTATTATCTTTTGGTTAAGTGGTTTTGAAACAATAAAAGAATGTTGTAGTTAATAGTATCCATTCACTTTTTCCTGCCTATGCATTCCCTGAATTCCAATTAAAAAGAAAAAGTAAGAGTACTTCATATTCTTGAGGGCAGGAAGTAGAATAGTTATTAAAATTTATTAATTGCATGCAACTATAAAATTTATGTATGTAAGTACCTTCATGTGCCAGTAAAATTAATCAATTCCTACGTAGAGTATAATTACTGGCAATAGCCCAATTCAATTCAGATACTTTCCTATGCACTTATCTTTTACCAGCTGTTTGCCTACTTTTCAATCTGTTAGATTTGAAAAAAAAACGGAAAATATATACTAAAATTACAATTAATTGACTTACCATCGATCATGTTGGACACAAGGCGGCGTAAAATTATCCTTCTGACCTGATTGTATCATTTATCAAACAGAAATCACTTGCTTTTTTTTAACCTGTTTCGCCGTGAAAAAGGCCACTTCGAAACGGTTTTTATTGGCAATTTTCTTACATGATCAATTACCATAGGAAGTACGTGCATTTATTCAAAGCACACGATAATTTCTTGCTCTTCAAAGGTCTTTCCAATGCGATCCTTCCCTGCATCCTCATTCATTCTTGGCAATTTGCATAACTAGTTGATCATTGGGAAAATTCATGGTCTTTATCGTGTGTAGAGCTAAAATAATTGCACGGGTTCGAGCCACGTGGAAACGAATGCTTTTGTCGGCAAATACGTTGGAAATGAAGTGAAAGTGAAGGTGATGATGCGAATCTCTTGTGTGACGAACGAAAGCCTGAGTTTAGACAAAAAAAAGGAAGTGGTTATTTTTTTTCTACCGAGAAGATGAATCGTTATGAGAGTTGTGAAATCCATAAAATGTGGAGGCAATGATTTTTCTAAGATGATTGCATTATATCAGTAAAGAATTTAGTGCTACCTGCGTTATGCGACATGAGTATTACGAAACAGAAATAATTATTCGTTACGCAAATTTTTTTCCACGATATAATAACATAACATACTTTTTCAAGTTATATTCCGGCTGGGTAAGGGATCACAAGATTGGATAAAAATTCAAGGAAAATTTTTTTTGAGTTGCTTCCTTAAGGGGACCGTCCAGTGATTTTTGACCAAAAATCGAATTATTAATGAAATTTGCTTTATTTCGTATTATGATACTTTAAGATGTGCTTTATAGTGTAGTGTTGCCCGATTTATAGTGTAGCGTTGTCCGATCCCGCTTTGTCTGCAGCAACTATACAAGAAACAATAAGCTGACTGTTCCTCCGAGATCTAAAAGGTTGAATTTTTCTGGATAGATAAGCTGGTGTGAGGCCTCTAACTACCTTGAAAAGCATGAAAGAAATGTAATACTTAAAATAATTATCTAATGTACAGTTTAGAAAGGTACGTGCATGCATCGATATATGGGTAAAACGGTTTAAATTATATATAGGTATATCGAGCAAGAAGTTATAAGCTACATTCAATTTCCTTCTACTAACGCTGTCGATATTACAACATACCTCACTACCATACAAGAAAATTGGGAGAGTCAATGACTTCACTAATTTTAGGCGGGTATTTTGGGGGGTGTACTTTGCAAAACGCCAGAGTTTGCGGAGAATGCCGTATACCTTACTTATTACTTTGTTTACATGCAAGTCCCATGTGAGTTTATAATTAAAAACTACCCCAAGATTGGTGGCTGACTTAGTAAATTTTATAACATCATTACTTAATCTTAAAGGAGGTAAATCACTTGTGTTGGTGCTGTTTAGATAAATTAAAACCTCTTGGGACTTAGTTGCATTTAATAAGAGTTTATTTTTGTCCGCCCACTTAAAAATTTTGCTAAATTCTACATTCATTAACTCGATGCCATCTTTTTTATTAGCGACAGGAGTAGGGAGGACAAGTAGAACATCGTCAGCATACATATGGATATGAGAACGACATTAATATACATCAAGAATAGCAGTGGACCAAGAATCGATCCCTGCGGAACAAATGAAAAAATAGGTCTGAATCTAAATTGGGCAGTATAAGTACTAACTTGTTAGCACCTATTCGCTAGGTGAAATTGTGACTATAGTTTAGTGCGGAGAATATTATGATTCATACTATCAAACGCCTTAAAAAAAATCTAACAAAACAATGAGTGACACGAGTCGATTATCCATATTAGATCTGATGCTATCTACAAGATGTAAAAGCGAAGTTACTGTGCTATGCTTTGCCTGAAACCCAGACGGAAATTCATATAAGAGAGATTTCTCTGTAACAAAGGTTTTTGCTCACATAGCAACTTCTCAATAATTTTTGAACAAAATGGAAGTAAACTTTTTGAACGGAAGTCTTCTTTAGTTTTGAGATTAAGTTTTTTGTTGACGTGGATGACTTTTGCACATTTCCATGGGGCAGGAAATTTGGATGTCATAATGATGGTATTTATTATGTGAGTCAGATGCGGTGTTATGTAGGGCACAATTAAACGCAAAAACCTCGCGTCAATTTCATCAACCCCGATTGCATTAGATTTTATAGACTTAAAGGCAAAGATCACTTTCTTGAGAAGCAACTGATCTAAATGAAAAACCTTCGAAATTTAGGTTATTACTTATATCACCTTCAAAAACAGCGGGTGATTCATTATGCGGTTCTGGCGCGAAGTAGGCATTCAGTTCATCTGGACCGATATCACAACCTACGTCTCGTTTTTTAATACCAAATACTTTAATGGTATTCCAAAGAGTTGGGGTTGGTAATGAAGGATCCAACTTACGAGAACAGAAATTCCTTTTAGCCTCGTTTATAACTGTCTTATTACGAAGCAGCTTGAAGTTGTTAAACAAGAATTTCGTTTTGTGGGTCTTCCAAAGCTTGTAAGCAAAATCCCTCTCATACATTAGTGCCTTAATGCGACTGTTCATCCACGATGTCATATTATTATGTATCACAGATTTGATAGGAACGAAATCATTATATAGGGATTATATTACGGAGTTGAAAATATTCCACCTGGAAACTAAAATCATTACTCTCCTACAGGATGGCCCAGGAGATATCTTCGACCGCACTTGGTAGACTTTGGACGTCAATGTTTTTAAAATCTCTGTAGGTTCCATGGATTGTTTTCCTTGACACAGAGAAAGCAAACGTAGTACAAATTGTACAAGTAGATAAGTCACGAAAAACTGCAAGTTCATAAGAGGGCCTTATTATACCAAGTTGGTTTAATAAGGCCCACAGAAAGAGTTTTTAAAAAGTCAAGTATTTTTGTTATTGTTATTGTCATTTGTACTATTTATTTAACAAAATATACTATTTAATGCATATTTAAGTTAAGGGGGCATTATATGTCTCAAGTGCCTTATAGTAGATATTATTTTCTTTAACATATATTTATTCATTTTTTATTTAGCCTATAAAAAGTAGTTTTCCTTTTGCGTTTATTGTTTTACTTTATAATCCGATAGAATAAAAAGCTTAGGAAATCTATATTTTTTTGATTTTCTTTAAATATTTATGTGGTATAAAAGATGTGTGTAAGAGTCTCGAAGTAACAGTTGACTTTTGTCAGAAAAATGTATTTTCAAAAGGTTTTTACTGCTATAATGATACCATTTCAATTCATTTGAACGTTTCAGAACTGACACTTAATTTATGAAATTTGTTAATTATTGCCCCAGTCTCCCCTACTACGTAAATATGCTGTCTAAAATCAAACAAAAACACATAGCACATAAGCACGGATATTCTACTTCAATTTTGGTCAATGTGACCTCTATTACAAAAAAAAAAAAATAAAAAAGTGAACAGATAAGAAAACTCTGAAATTCTATCAACAAATCAGTGACCTTTGTCACTGATCATCACACATTAACCATATTACTTGGAGCCATATTTTGATCTTAACGACATCTTAAGGTCTTTGCACCCATATACTTAGATATTAACGACACAGTGGAATTTATCGAAAAGATCAATATGTCTCGCGGAAAGGTGGGCACAAAATACCAAGCCACGATCTAGCAGCCGTGCAGCCGACAAGCAGTAAACATTAAGCCAGGCGCACATGGGCAAATCGCCTAAATAGTCACGAACACGTAAAATTTATGCCTGCCTCCGGCATCTTGGATCAGATCACCTTTTCTTACCTGGTGCCGCATAATTTCTTCGCCTTTGGCGTTAGTTTACTCATCCGTTCTTATTATTTATGTCTATCTACCTGAAGGGGCATTATAGAGACCACTCGGTGGAAATGGTAGTGACAAACTAAATGGGGAAGTTTAATGACCTGTCGTCGAGAAATATGAAGGCAATTTCTTTACATTCGTTAGCCACTTTCACTTTGGGATCTCTTTATGGTGGTTGGCAGTGGTTTGCACATCTGACTTATCACCAGATGCGTATTATTTCGGTAGTAATAACTTCTAAGCGTTTTATTGTGATACCGACTACCTTGCCCATAAACCTAGGGTGGAGTTTTTCTAGAACTTCGTGACATTTTGGTTACCCCGTTCCCTTCTTTTCTACTCAAAACAAATTTATACAACAGATCAAAATCCGGTGTTGACGTCAATGAACGCTATTTTTACCGCAAAAACGAGTTCTGCGCATTAATCTGATCTTGAAATTTCCTATTGCAAGATAGTGATGCTTTTATTTATTTATGTGTTGACGATCATGTTGACATTAACCTTAGATTGTCAATTTGTAGGGGACTATACTTTCGGATGTAAAGTTAATTTCGAATTTGTTATCTACATAATTCAAGTTTAAAAGGTGGCACCGTTTGACCGCTTTAAGCCCTTGTTCGAGGACTTTTCGGCGGCTTAACGAATGGGATTTTTCTTAATTATTATTTATTTAGATATAATGCCTGAAGATACATATTAACATGATCAGATAGCGCTAAATGACGACTAATGAAGATAAATTAGTAAAAAATGAATGGAAGTGGAAAATCAGGATATAGATCTTTAATAATATTTTATATTACAGGAATTTGTGAAAAAGTAAAATAAAAAATAACATTGAACGATATCTGGATTGTATAATAAAATAAAAACGACAGATGGCATTAGTAATCATATGATAAGTGGCTGTCACATTTAACTACAAAAACCTGTTCAGTCATAGTAAATCTTTCATTATCAAAAACAACAAGTCGTTTATGAACAACAATTTCGACATTTACAAGTCTAATATGCTAGATATGCAGCATCTCTAATTTGGAATTAGATAATTGGACACGAGCCACTAATTAATCATTACCCACAGTCATAGACACCGTCGATTACTTTAATACGTTGTTAAAGTTCTAAATTAAATACAAAAATGGCAATATGGAGGTGTGTAAAAAACAAAATGTATTATTTCACTTGAAACTCTAAAAACAAAATGACCTTGACAATCATATGATTGGTTCGATGTAAACTGGTAATGGAAAAGCTGTCAATTCTAATGCGTTTTTCAATATTAGTAGGACATTAGTGAAGTTATTAATGATCAATATTTCAGTCCATTACAGAATTTTAGCTGTCAAAGAAATGTACACACAACAACCGCTTAAGAAGTCAAATAGTACTAATTTGAAATTAGCATGCGATGTGTGTCTAGGATATTAGATATCACTTAACTGGCAGGTATTGTTTACACATTTTTTACGCGCATGTAAAAAGCATAATTTTTCAACTACGTAAGTGTATGTAAGGTATTAGATAAATAAGTAGGATGAAGTATGGCTCCTCCCTAAAATCACTTGTTCCCCCCTCAAATTTATATTTGAAAATTTTCCGTTTTTCGAAAGGGAGTGTAGTTACTTAGGATTCTAGCGCGACGGCTCGGGAAATTAGCTACTTTTTAAGGATTAGGTTGGCAAGAAAGTCATATTTTTAGGGAAAATTCAATTTCATATATTTAATGTTAGAAAGAAGATCAATTAATGATATATTGGCCATTGTTTTCTATAATCTTCCTCCAACTATTAACTAGGTCGTTTACGCCGAATGGAAATAAAACCGTATCCTTTAAAGCTAAACAGTTTATGACAACCTTCCGAACATTCTGAACATTTTGGTATTCTTTTCCATTAAGAAAGTTTTATAGTAACAGGAACAGGTAATAATCAGATGGTACCAGGTCACGTGAGTGGGGAGGGTGAAGTGAATTGTCTGTAGCTTCTGTTTAGTTTTGAAAATCACATGAGGTCTGGCAATGTCATGTTGGAAAGCAATACTTTTTTCATTATATTATGCTGGACAAAGTTCGTGCATTTTCGCATCAAAGCGAGTTAACTGATCACAGTAGAGATCTACTGTGACAGTTTGACCCGGTTCCATGGGACCTGGGCAATCACACCATATTGTTGCCGAGCAAGCAATGAGGAAGCAAGCGAAATTCGAACTGCACATTTTTCCCTTAATTTAGGGAGATTCATCGACACCACTTGCAGATAGAGGCAAGCTTGTATGGATTTTCATTATCGCATGATTAACGTCTAACCTTTCTCCGATCTCCCTAGTGATCATTAATGGTTTATTACCCACTAATATCCTTAAAATATCGTCATCAAACTGCTTAGCTCTTCTCGAGCGATTGTAATCTTCAAGGCTCATGTAACCTGACCTGAATTTTTCAGACCATCTTTGTACCTTACGCACTTTAACTTTATATTGTCTAAAAACAGAGTATAAACTTTTATGAGCTTCCAGAGTGCTGGAAATAAATTTTATCTTTGTTCATAATAAATATTTATTTTTCTTGGATTCGAGAAAAACGTGTTTAAAGTTTTAAGAGACTTACAGTTGAATAATCATAATCGACTTCCCGGTGTTTCTATACACCTCCTTCCCCTCGACAATTTCCCGCTGAACCAAAAGTCCCATTATGCGAGTTTTTCGAACTCTATTCTATAAATCGGTATGTTATCATTGGCATCGGTATTGCTGTCTAATTACAATATCCATAATTTCTATTATATTCAACACAAAAATATAGCCTTAATTGAGTGTTCCACCAGTAGTATTTGAAATAATTTCAATTGTTATAGACCCACAGTGGAGATATTTCGAAACCATGCGTCAAATTGTTGCATTAAAGCTTTCGTTTAAGTTTTACGTAAATCCTTCTACCATAAACATCTCCCTAATAAAATGTCTTTGGGAAGATCTTGGTAAGTAGGTAAAAGATAGATGTTGATGAATTTTCGATAGAGCATGCTGGTGTTGAAACTCATAGAGTTTTCTAATTGCACTTGTACCAACTTCTGTGGATAATATTGGTGTTGTGAAATACATGCGCCTATGGCCATGTCATTGACCAAGTCCGAATGTCTTCTTATCGTTAGTTCGTCGTGGTCTGTAAATTTTTTTATTTGTACTTCCATCAATGATCCTTTTGCAACAATATTCACCTTTTTTTAATGTCTCGTAATCGAGTGCCCATTCTCTTGTCCACATCTCCATCACATTCACATTTTTTTAAAATCACTTCTTCACCATATGGTTTCTAATTCATAAAGTTTGTTTTTCATTTAGGTTTTATTTTTATTGAGTTTTCTGTTTTAAAGCATTCCAATCCTTGAAATATTTTCGGATAATCTACGTTTGTATTTACTGATTATTTCATCTCTTCCATAAATTTCGTTTCGTTCATTTTGCACACTTGATAATTATTTTCAAACCATTTGATTTAATATTTTACAAGCCTAAGAAGTGGTGATGTTAAATTTTTAATTACGTAAATATAAGTATTCTTTTTTTTTTACTTTCACATTATGAAAGCCGCAAAAGTTCATAATAAAAGGTCATGAACATAATTTTACGTTGACAGAGGAATCAACTAAAGTTAAGAAATTTGGAAAGCGTATTCACAAAACTCGGATAATAAGAATTGTTTTTATTCTTTATATATAAAATTATAAAAAAAAACGCCTTGAATTGACGCAAGAACAGGAAATAAAACTTTAAAAACAAAATAATAAAAAAACGTTCAGTAGGAAGAACTTTGCATTGTAGATTAACAAGTAATAGATTTTTTACTGCCCAAACTTATTGGTGTTGGTTTTTTATCCGTTTTTCAGCGCACTTTATTTTTAGAAATTGTTTTATCAAGTAACAAATTCTTTTTAAAATTTGTTGTCAAGGACATTTAGACCAGAAAATTAGTAACAAATGAAAGAGAAATTGTAGATAAACTCCAGGTGGAAATAAGAAACACGTTTTACAAGGAAGTGATAAACATTTTTCACACATATTCTCATAGGTCCGGAATTATAAACAAAAAAACAGGTTATTTTATTCGGATGTATTATACACATACTAGCACACATAGTGAATTATTTTAATTAAATAAAAATCGTATTTTACATACATAAATTTCTTCAAAAATAATTTTTTTCACACTTAATTGCGAAATGCTATCCATTTTTATCACACATTCACCTGTTTACATATGAAATTACCACGCAAACAAAGCATTTTTGCGAAGAATCAACCAAAAATTTTCCCTAACTTGTTCAGTTATGTGAATTTGATGCTTTTTGCCCATGTGAAAACGAAATACAATATTAATGAAATGCTAACAAGATAAAAATACATTCACAACAGATGTGAGATGTAAATGCATCTAAAAAAAATATCGAATGTAACTTTCGTTTGAATTTCAGTGTTTATGAGTTATAAAAAGTGTGACAATGTTTTTTGTTTATTTAATTACTTTCCTAAGAACGTTCAGGTCAAGGAATTGCGCACCTATAAAACTATTTAGCAAGACAATAATATTTTCAGCTATATCATTGCCACGTGCTTCAAACAAAAACTTTTAAGAACTTATTATTGATGTGCACGTGGTTATTAATGGCTTGGCGTCATGGAAAAATATTGTGATGGAAAGACTAATTCGATAAGGTTGACTTTGCGTCTTTCTAGAAAAATAAGCAGCTTAAAGTAATATTCGAAAATTTTCAAAGTACGAGTCGAGTGAATTGAAGGTCCTTTATTCAATATTGATATTCACACCAAACACAAGCGCCATCATACGCACAGCGGGTGAAGGTAACTAACTACAATTTATTATCTAAATCTTCTCTTACCTGATCTTTTGTTGATTTGGTTGAATGTTTGGTTTGTCGTTTGTGAACTTAGTTCTTCCAACATATTTCCCTGTAATTTCTTCAACGCTGTTAGATTTTTTTATTATTATTATTTTTTTTTATAACCAAGTGGTCTTGCCAGTATTTTCGAAACATGATCCAATCTTATTATAATGTTCAAATCGGAAACAAAGTTGGGCAGGAGTTTACTTATCGGGATTTTAGCAGTATAAATTTTGGTGCCCTTCCCAATGGTGCCATTCATTTCGACTGGAGTCATATATACAGGATGGCTAATCTCGATTGTTAAGTTTTACTATTAACTTATTATTTTAATTGTCTTTTTGATGGCCACATCCCTGTGAAATCTTTCACGGTACGGGATAATAAACGTCCCTGGTTTATGAACTAAATTACTAATTTAATAAATCAGAGCGATAATGCGTATAGGGGATGGAAACCATACCACATACATTTCGAAACATAGTCACGTCTATTATTTTGAAATCAAAGATTCTTTATTCACAAAAGTAAATTTGATGGTAAACTGCCAACAAAAAAACTTTGGAATAACCTTAAAATTGTGGGCATTGAAACCCAGAAACATGGTACCATTGACATTTATTCTAATTTACTAAATATGGAATTCGCGCATTCATCTACGGATTAAATACAACGCCTTGCACTAATATGATATCTAGTAATAACTTCTGTGCTTTAATACGTTGACTGCTGTGGCTGGCATTTAAAAGCTCTCTCACGACAAAGGCATTTTAACATGGAATTCTCTCACGAAAGCTTTTATGCTGCTTACGGCAGTCAACGTGTTAATAATAGTTTATGAAAATGAACTAATGAAACACACATTTTTCTCTATAAAATCCGGAGCAATTGGACTTGACGGCATTCATCCCAAGTTCGTTAGTCTGACACTTTCTGGTATTATCTATATTATTAAGAACATTTTATTAACTCTGTCCTATATCAATTTTAAATTTTTTTCCAATATATTTGAGCGATTATTGTAAAGCAAATTTCCAAGCATTTGAAAGACAATAGTCTTCTAAATCCTCTTCAGCCCGGCTTTAGAACTCAGCATAGTTGCACTATCGCTTTACTCAAAGTCATAGATGATATTCGCAAAGGAACTGATGACGACAGAATTGTCATACTGGTCCTATTGTTGATTAATAAGGTTAACAATAACATTAACTGTGCAAGTTTTGCGTGTAAACTTGCAACGTTACACCTATCCGTTGAATGCAGATGGTAAAATGGAATGATTTGTCTTGAAGCTTTTTCCCACCTAATTGTGGTATTCCATAGGGCTCTTTTCTAGGCCCACTTTTTTCCCAATTTTCATTAATGATTTGCCGAACGCAATAGAATTTTGTAAATCTAATCTTAATGCGAATGATTTCAGCATCTCTATCTGACATCTTGATTAGATTTTTAAAAGCTTACATTTCTCCGCAACCCAGAACTTTATACACGCTAGGAAGACGGTCATATCAGAATAAATGGAATTCAGAATAGAAATGGTATTAAGAAATAATTAGAAATATAAGCGCCAATGTTACCAAGCCAACGGAATTAAAAAATGACTGCAGAATTTTTTTTTAAATCCCATATTTTACAAAACCGTGTAAAAGTGAAATTGTGTAAATAAAGTACCGTGTAAATCGGGGAATAGGTGTATACACAATAATATAAAACTCTGGACCGCGCAATGCCCTGCCTCACATGGGCACACTTTTTCCGGTCTTCTTCTTATCAAATCGTTTTTAGACGAAACGAGAGGCAACTACTTTTAGCTTTTTCATTTGCATGGGTTGTAATGCAGCTGACACTGATGAAGTGCCACTGGAATCATTCTTAGACGGAAAGAGACGACCTGAGAAAAGTGATCCAATTTTGCTATCAAGTACATATAGCATTACGACACGCTGTCCATTTCTTTATGTGGGTGGGTGTATATAATAAATCCTTGCTCATTCTGTAGAAGTCCTGGAAATATGGAATCTTTCGATTTAAATTGCAATAGTAGCATATATTTATATGGCACTCGTAAACATAGATAATATAGCTTATAAGTAGTTAGATACCAGCCTGCACGATATTTTTAAATTTTTAATATATACTACTTTTACTTGAGTGTTCCAAAGTAAACGGCGAGAAAAGTGGCATCAAAACTCTTTTTATTTCGCGTCAAATAATGAAGTATTTCCCTAAGAATTCTATAAGCATTTACCCTCTGCAAAATGAAACCAGAATGGTCTTCTGAATAGGTGCAATTTGCATCGATTCACACTGACAACCTTCATTCAAGCCTTTAATGCGCGCAGTTATAACTTTCCGGCGTGTTGCAGAAATGTCCACTGAAAAGGAATGGAATACATAAAATGTAGCGATTAATGTGATTTCCATGCCCCAACAGATTGCACTACAATAAAAATGTGCAGAATAAGTTGTCACAAGTGTCGCCCACCTTAAGGTCCGCTGTATAGTTTCACTAGCAGAACTCTGTCAATAGACACTGGCAATAAAATAGGTCACATGCAACAATTGGTGCACCGCGAGTAGGCCTTGGCAGGCCTCAAGTGGGCACCACCATACCAAGAAGTCTATCAAAACAAAACCACGTAGACTTATGGGGACTGGGCTGAGGTACTGTTACTCATATACCGTCACTGGTTATGGGTGCCTACTATATATGTCCCGGCCTGGAATGTCAGTAACAAATCATCGTGAACGTCCAGATGTATGAAATTTTTAAGAATAGAAACAACAATGAGTTGTGATTATGCTAATCGCAAACCCGGTTATAGCCGTAAGAACGTACCAAGCCTTTAAAAAAAAACCCACGGAAATTGTCTGAATGTGCAATTAACGTGATGTTCGTTGCGCTTGAAGAACTAATTTAAAGTTACATGTTACGCTTGACACTGTTGAAGGTTTCTCGGAAGACATGTGGACAAGCGCATAAACTATTCTGTGAGAAATAGTCATGTGGCATAAATGAGATATGCAATGATGACGACAGCAGAAGTGACAGCCGTGGTTCATGGCAGTTTAACGACTCCATCATCCAGGTGTAGATATTTTCCGGATAATTTGTTAATCAAGGAAAATTCAAAAATAATTACATTTGGATAGTGGTGTGATTTTTCTTGATTACATGATTTCTCATGATGCTTAGGACATTAATCCCTTGAGATTTCTTTAACTTTTAAATGTGTTCTGTCCTTATGGACAGAAGTGTTCAGGTCAATTACTATAAAATTGTTAAATTCCAACAATCAAAGAGTCCTCTGGAGTGTAACATTTTGCTTTTGAATTTCGCAGTTAACAGAAAATGACGATTATATTTCTTCAAAATCCTTTTGCGTCGACTTTTTTATTTTGAATCTTACTATTTGTTTCTTTTTTATGCACTGGTGGACAAAAATATTCGCCAATTAAGATTTGCTTAAAAGAAATATTTGCACATTATTTTAAATTTATTTTGATAAAATAAATCAGTCCAAGAAATAGATAGTGTTCTGTATAGAAGCCATACTATAGTCGGGGATATAATGAAACGTTTTATGGATAGCGTTCAAGATCAGGCCAACCTTACTGTAAGCTTACTGCAAGGGATAAGAGAAAAATAATTACTATTATTAAAAAGATTGCAACAGAGTTAAGGAAGACCATCCGTAGAGTATTAAGAAGTGTTGAATGTAACGCCCGAGCATACCGAAGAAAACCTTACTTAACTAAAGTCAATAACGGTTTAGTTTTAACACCTTCTTCCCCTATGTTCTTGCACGCCTTTTTCCACTTTTTTTTTTTTTTGAGGCCCGGAATGTTTTTCGAAGGTCTTGAGTTTTTTAAAAGGTACCGCTTGCAAATCGCCCAAAATTTCTCAATAGGCCGGAGTTCAGGACAGTTTGGTGGACTACACGTTTTTGGAACGTATTTTATACGACAATTTTCATAGCATTTTATTGTCTCTCCTGAATAATGGCAAGTGGCTAAGTCCGGCCAAAAAAGTGGTGAACAGTTGTGGCTGCGATACAGAGGCAAGAGGCACTTCTTTAAACACTCATCAATATACAATGGTTTATTAATTGAACGATTTGTCACGAAGGGTATTGGTCCACGACCACAGGTATAAATGGCTTGACATACTAACAACTTTGTGGCAAATTTGCTTGCCTTTCGAACTCTAAACAGTTTTTTTAACACCCCCACGACACTTGGCAGTGTAATTTTGTTGACCTGGAAACTGCTCAAAAATAAGTTTTACACACGTTTCGTCGTCCATTAATACACAACCTTTAAAACCATTCAAAAATCGATCATGAAGTATTCGTGATCTTGTTATCGCTCTTTTATCAACTTCTTCATTACGGTTTGGTACTGTTTGTTTTTTTGTATGTTTTCAGACCATTTTTAATTTTTATTTTGTGTACCAGTCCTTTAGAAATATTGAATTTCTTTACCAAATCTCTCTCCGACAGCGATGGACTTCGATTCAAAGCATTTATGAAATTTCTCACCTTTTCCTTATCAACCAAACCCAGACTTTCGACCAGAACCACTTCTCCGTTTAGTCTTTGGTCTTTGAAACGTATTATCACATTTCGGGCGGTTGCACGTGAAACTGAAGCCTTTGTTCCAATTTTGTTATAAGACATTGTCTTCTAAGTGAATGGTAAATATTTTCTTGTGAATTTTTTCTTGTTTCGAGCTCATTATGAACACTAAACACACACAAAAGCTATATATAAAAATATTACATGTAAGCACAGGTCTTGATTGGCGAATACTTTTGTCCATCAGTGTATATAGAAAAAAAAGAAAATATATCCAAAATTTTGATTCGTAGCTCCTAAAAAAACTGCGGGCGAGTGAGTAAACATTCACTTAAAAGATTCAGTGTTATCTGTGATATGTGGTCAGAGTCGTATACAAGCCATGTTTAGTATGAACTATACCGTTTTCTTTCTAAGAGAGACGAAGCAAGTAAGCTATAATAATTGGTTTAGACCAATTATGTTATACCCTAGATGTAGAGAAAAAAAAAGTAATGAGTATGTAGTGAATCGTGCGCAGCTACACATTCTTACATATTTGCAGCTGACCTTCAAACCCAAACCACAATCCTCAAGCCTCTTAGTACTGCACTAACAATGGCGAGAAAAGAGCTTTAAAAAATATACACACAGGGTGTTTCAAAAATAAGTGACTGCTATATGCCATTATGTTGGCCTTGATTAGATAATACAAAAATTTTTTATGGACACTTTCATGAGTGGAGCCTGGTTAGTCCGGATTTAGACGATAGGAATTTTCAGTTTTTCGATTACCTTTGTGTGAAAAACAAAGAGAGATAGTCAAGAGAGGGAGAACGAAAATCTAGATTGTCGATGCAGTGAGTGATCAACCCATGATGGCTGTTCCGATCGCTTCCAGACTACCGTCTTGCAAGAACTGAATAGACTGTAGGGAAAAATTCCTCTAGTCTGAATTGGGTGTTACCGAGTTACGGGGGCAAAGAGGAAATTTGATTCTGCAGATTCTCTGTGGATTCAAATAAATTTAATAACAAATGAGAAGCCTTTCTTGAGTCTCATTTAAAAAGTACTGACGAAATTCTCATTTTTTTAACAAAAAAATCCATGCAACTGTTTGCCCTTAAAAGTTTTTACAATGGAATGCTTTTGTATTGCATATTTAAGTAGTGCCACCTTTTAAATAAATAAAATCGGATTAAAACACCTAGTCTCATTCTCAAAATAACATTAAGTAAAATTACCACGATAGGAACATAAAATATCTTAAAATGTAAGTATTACAATACTTGGGTAATTCAAGAATCCCATAATAAATGCGATGTCCATTTTGAAGTAGAAACAAAAATAATTCTGATAAAATTGTTTATTTTAAGATTATAGGAAATATTCAAAATATTTTCCTTCCACTTCATTGCATGTATCTATTCTGCGAATTCTTCTGGCCCCAGGTGATCTTGAGGCCATCGAACAGGGCCCTCCACGCTCAATTTAATATTCTTGGAATTCCTCATCGAAATACTGTCGAACCGATTAGGCGAAATGTGCTGCAGCACCATTGTATATAAACCACATTATGATATTTCTCCTCATTGACAAAAGATATTTTCCTTCAGAATATCTCCAAAATCATTCCTTAAAAATGTTAGATAAGTTTCTGCATTCAGCGTTCCCAAATCGTATGGTCATAAATAATGGGGACACCTTATATATTCCGCCACCAAATATTTATTTTAAATCCTCTTTTGTTATGGAAGTTTTGAATTGTAGTACCTGCATTTTAAAATATTTTATGATCATGTTGTGGTAATCTTATTTTATGAAAGTTTAAGAACAAGACCAGGTAGCTTAATCCGATTTTAATTATTTGAAAGAGGGCTTTTAGCACTCCTTACTTAGTATTTCGTAAATAAGATCCAAGATAGGGGGGGGATGATTACCGTTAAAAATAAAGCCTGATTGAGTACCTTTCATTTGTTATTAAAATTATTTGAATCCGCAGGGTGGTTCTAAATTTATAGCTAATTCAGTACTTGTATGTTAAGACAAATTCAACTAGGGGTGTATAAATTTAGCACCAAAATTTCGCCCAAATGAATTGCAAAGTATTTAAAAAATTGCCGTTTTTTGTTGTAAATTTGTCGTGAAAAAATAAAATTTGTCGTTGTACATTTTATCGCAATTTAGTTAGTATTAATATAAGATAAGTATAGGTACCTTCTGGAAACCATAATATCCTAAACACCGGCTCTAAATGTATAGTAAAAACTGTTTTACTTCTCATCGAAGTCATGCAAATCCGATTGATATTGAGAAAATTTTAAGCACAAATATAAAAACCATTTATATTGCTACTTCGGATTTTTTAGTTGATGCAATCTTTTACGATCGAGTCGGATGTCTGACAGGAAAACAGTGAATATCGACGAAGGATAAATAAAAATTTTGTGAAATTTTTCGGGCTCTGGATTTTGTGAAAAATCCCGCAAGTACTAGAAAGAGGGGAAGGCTTACATTTAGGTGGCTAGCGCTAGATCGTTGCCATATAAAACCTCCAGCTATGTCAAAAAAATCTATATTTTCCTTCTAAAACGAGAACGCTTCGAAGTAGATGGATAAAATTCGGCACGCAAGTACTTTAGTAAAATCTAAATATCCTGGCAGAAAATTAACTAAATCGGCCAATTCCTTCACAGGGCTGCCACATGAAAGTTTTATTTTTTAAAGTCGGAAATGTGAATTTTTTCAAAATTTTTTGCGATCGTCATGAAAATATGCATATACAGGTTTTCGAATCTGTAGTCAAATTTTGAAGATTCAAAATGGCGGGTCGAATATGGCGGACAGGGTTTACTACAGGTGAACAGAATATTCACGAAATGCCGCATTAAAGCTAAAGAATGCGTCGACAGGTTGCGGATGGCAGGACTGCCTGCAGATTTCAGCTGCGAATATGTAAGAATAGGTAACTACAAACGCATTATTTTCTTTTCTTTCCTAGATGTAGGAATATAATATAATATAATTGGTACAAAACCATAATATAGAAAAGAGTCCATAGTACCCTTCTGAATTTTATGTAATCGCTCCCAATCTTTTTATCTTTTACACGAAAGTTTTGGATTAAAAAAAACAAGAAGAATAATGTTTTAATAAGACGTAATTCTAACAATTATATAAAGCAAATAGAAGACGTTTTGAAATCAAATGCGGATTGTATTTAATTTACTTTTCAATATAAACTCAAGTTATTAGGATAACAAGGACCTAAATCATCAATTTATATTTTGTTTTCGGCCCATTATTTTTTAAGACAGAAAAAATTCTATCTGACATAGAGCTAGTTAATTTTTTTTATATATATATGACGTATATATTGTTTTTTTTTTTTTCCTCCTTAAGCGATACCCTTGTAGGAAACCATCGGTCACTTGCATAAATTTCTGTTAC
>QYTT01079874.1:0-23258 GCA_006980735.1 Dasypogon diadema | reverse complement strand
TTACAATATTAAGTGTGAAAGATAATGTCCGCCAGGCTCCGGTGGCACACGTCGATATCGCATATCAAAATTTCTTATAACATCGCGGCGTAATTGCTACCCAATCTCATCAATGCACCGTGAGATCTTGTCGTTGAGTTGCTGGATGGTGGTTGGCTTGTTGACATAGAGATTATCCGCCCGGGAAACTTCTCGTCCAGGAGAGTCATTGTGTCGTGGGCTGTATGGCATGTGACGCCATCTTGTTCAAACCACATATCATCGATGTCATAATCTTCCAATATTGGCCACAAAAAGTTGTTTAATATTGCGTGGTAGCACTCGCCATTCACTGTGATCGAATTCCCAGCATCATTTTCAAAAAAACGTAATGTATAATTTTATTTTTAATCCAAAGGAAGTTTTATTTAGTCTTAACTTCTTGAAACCAAGCCCTGAGTGTTGGATGCTGCAAGGAAAATGATTTTTTACCATAGATAAAATTCAGAGCAGGAACATAAACCGGAAATGACGTTGTGTTCTTGTTAAACAGAAATAAATGGGATATTATGGATTTACCATACTCGTTTGAAATAATTACGCCCTTAAGCGTCAATGGTTCTTCTAATCAAATTAATGCAAAATTATCCGAATGCTTTAAGTGATTCAGCCGGAAGAATATCAGTTAATTAAGAACAGTTTCACGGTAGCACTTTGCATTAATTAAATAATTCCAACAGTCCTTCAGGAACAAACTCAAGGACACAATAAGACGAGTTCATCCATTAATGAAAACAAAGAGGACTGTCTCAAATTGAGTTTCTCCATTCGATTGATATGTGATGACAGTGTGCTTCCTTAATCAAATCATCATCTAATTTCTCTCGAATTTTCCCCATCTTCACAAGTACAAGTTCACATCTCTTTTGGGAAGCCCAACGAGGCGCCAGTCACACAGTCCTATTGACTGCAATGACAACAAAACAAGACCATCCACCTACTGGGCTTGTTTACTAAAAGACATGTCCATGGGAGGCACATTTCACATGTGAAAGGTCAAATTGACTTAATAGCTCATCATTGATTCAGCCGGATATCCTGTATGTCTAAGAACTTCCGTTTCGAGGCGGAAAAGCTTTGTAGATGGACTGTGCCTAATGCGGCTTTGTATGCAAATACGAAGTTGTCTCCACGAATGCAGAAATGTCGTGCTTGCCGAGAATTGGAGAGCCTGCGGTGCGAGGACATTATAAGCATATACGACTGGGAGATACACATCAATAAGTATGCTGAAACCCCGAGCATCAAAGGTCGTCGTAGCCCTCGGCGAGCCCATGGTGTCACAAACATCAACAGGATGAGGAATAATAGTCCGTCAGAGAGAGATGGATAGCATAAGCGGATTCAAAATGGAATAAAATGAATTTGATGATGTATTGTTGCATTTAGTATGTGACATTCTTCCTAATAAGGATGTGACTGGAATATTCGATTGCGAATCAAATTATCTATCAGTTAATAACGCTCTTCTGGTTCTTAGTGAATTATCTGGGTTTGTACGGTAGTCTGTCACTAATCATTTTTAAAATGTTCAGGTTACTCACAGTATTGTAAATCCATGGTGGGCTTTACGTCCCAGACATAATTTTCCTTTTTCCAAAGATTTTATCAGAACTTTTTATTTCTTTATCTGTTTGTGTGCACACATGATCTCAGCAGAGCATCCCCATCTTCATACTTTACACAGAAAGGATACCCATCTAAAACGTAAGAAAATGTTTATTTAGGCCTCCCTAATGGAACAAAACAAAACACAGTTGGAGGCTATTTTGCAAGGACACAAGACCGGCAAGTTACCAAAGAACGCTCTGCCGACAGGTCAGCCCAACAGAATCAGCTGTATGACGACATTTTGGGCAAATATTTTCGTTCCTTTAGAACAAACATTTATCTTGCCCTCATTATTAGCTTTTTGGCCCATTTCTTATCTTAACAACTGGAGATTTTTAATGAAGCACGTACAAAGTTTCACTTTGTTTCAACTTTCATATTTCTCCCGTCCCGGTGAGTTTTCATGCTGTTGTTTTTTTCTTTTTTTGCTTTATGAATGGCTGACTGCTCTTCTGCCGGCCACTTGAATCCTGGCCGCTTTGGTCCTGGATTAGCAGCGGCGGATGAAGGAGTGTACTCTGCTTAGATCTCTCATTTTGTCATTTTACTCAAGGCTATTAAGGGTCGTTTATTATTGCTGATGTTGTACTTTGCTACCTTGTGGCAAAATTCATAAGATTTTCGGCCAAAATTACTTCTGTTTGACGAACAGTGTGTTTTCAGGGGATGATGACGATGCCAGTGACTTCTTACCTTTAAGCATCGTTAAGATACTAGACAGCCGTTATCATTTATATAATTTAAGTTTGATTTACTTAGCTCGTAAATTCCTGACACACAGGATTCAATTTAAACTGCCCTTCAATTGTATACAAAACTTGCATGCATTTAAATTTATACTACAATATATGTATTCAAGTTCATTGTTCACGCCTCCTACGTTACTACATCTCCTCTAGGAATGGGAAATCAAGCCAATATCGGCAAACATCGTGGGAACGTGGAATATTTCTAGACTCCATAGGACTGACATGAAGACATGAAAGATGAATTATGTCAATAAAATATTGATGTTTTAACGGTACAAGAGGGGAAATGTCTCGGCACTTATATAAATAATGAGGGGAATTTTATAATATTCTGTCTGTGACGTATTATGCGTAATGAACTTGGAAATGTTTTCCTTATGAGTTCGCGGCCAGTTGGCCTTGCCGTCAGACTCTAGTCTCTCATCACTTTAAGAGGCGATTCAATATTACACCTTAAATTTGTTGATACATATTCGTGAGAATGGGGTAACTTAGTGCTGAAACCAACGATGGCAAAGCAGAAGCACAAAACGAATTCATGTGCAGTGCTAGGGGAAGGATAATGTGGTAAGATAAAGTGTACTTATCCTTGGAATCCTATAGAAAACGAGATGAGTTCGGTGGCTATCCGTGGGGTGTCTTGTGCTGAAAACTTCGAGCGCTCAGCGTTGATCGTATGGAATCAGCCTCAAGACTGTCTGTCTAGTTCTCAAGCTCGAATTCACTGTGCGTGTGGACTCGTTCGAACGTCAAAAGAACTACGTACTGATTTATTTATTTTATTTTCACCACTAACGAATTTGACAAAATCGAACAAGAATACAATACTTGTAAAAAAGAAGATTTTAAAAAAATCGCTCCTTTTTATCTTCTCTTCCATCAGAATGCTGCTCGCCAGATTAAGTTTCCACACAGAACTGATCTTCTCTGTTGCCGGAAAATTTGTTAGTGGAATTTTCCAACCATAGGAACAACCTTGCCAGATGAGGTGAAACAACATGAGGCCGACATTATGAATGATCCTTGAGAAGAATTCAGCATCAATCCCAGTCTTTTCTCCTTATTAGATTCAAAAATTCCATGAACCGGCTGATAAAGATGAGGGTGCATCTCATGGGATCGCAGAATTCTGTGAACAGTCGGCTGAGAGATTTAAGTTCTTAAGGGGATATTACTGGTGCTTAGCCTCAATCAAACTATCTTCAATGATACCAGCAGCCACGGTTCTGTGTGCGTCTGCACCTCTGTCTGTCACAATCGACAGTTCGACGAAATAAGGATATATATGCCTATATTGCTATAAAAAGCTAGCTTTGATTACAACTAAAAATTACAGGATCATTTTTCGTAGATAAATAGTCACTTTTGGTACATCTTGAGATCGGAAGGCTCTCCAATTCTCGGATAAGATTAAAAAGTTTTTATCCAGTTTTGAACAGACACTCCTCATATATTCTACGTATAGGGTGTCCCAGTTAAAATAACCGATTGGGCGCCCAGTGAAAGGTCTCCGCGGGGCAAACGAAAGCTTGTACAGGAAGAGGGTGAAAATCGTAACGGATTTCGGATTTCGGCACTTGAAGGTTTTTTTTCGATATTTCTTACGGTGAAGGTTATATTGCTTATACTAAACACGATATATGTGTATTCGCAAATTTCTCGAAAAAAGTTCCAAGTTAATATGCATTTTTCTTATATAATTCATAATTCCCATAAATTTCCCGTTAATTTGGTATATCACACACATATCCACCTATCTCCTTTCGTTTTCAAGATAACCCGTCCCAACACTGACTCTTTTCTGCATCCCTTTCTATGAGAAACAGGAAGCAAAATTATCAAAAATTACATAAAAATGAAAAATGAATGTTTTTTACCTTTAAGTAATTTATTAACCACTTGACTTGGAAATTAATCCACGAATACGAATGCCATAAGATTCTATTTAGTTTCCCAGTAATTAACTAAAGGAGATATTGAATGAAGTAATGAAAGGAAATATTTATTTTTTTTTGTGTTTTAATTACAGAAATATAAAAATGAAAATTTTAGTATTTAGACTGTATCTAACAAAGTCCAGCATGATTAACTAATTATCGAAGTTATCAATGGAAAAAAACAAAAATGATTAATAGCCATTTTATATTTATTGTTTGCTGTTGCTTTCATAGGGACCAAATTTCAGGTAGCATCTTCTTTCTCCGCTACCATTTTCTCTTTTTGCGAAACAGGTATCCTTATCCTCTCGACCGAATTTACACTTTTTTTAACAACGTACTATGAAGAGGATCTTCCTCCACTTGGAGGGAACAAATGGTAATGTTTTCGAACTCCTGACTTGAAAAACTCGTGTTATCTGAATAGCGGCATTTTCGTCCTTGTTGGTCCTAAAAAGGACCTCTTCGTCCTGAAAGCGAAAAATTGTAATATTTTCGAGCTTCTGCCTTAGAAAACTAGCCTTTTCTGGATACCAACTCTTTCGTGTTTTTTAATCACTATAAAAAATACGGAAGGCCGGTAAAATCGTCAACCGTGTGCAAAACATGCAATTCACTTTTGGCCCCAAGAAATTATCAAAGTGCAAAGTGGTTAAAAGAGTTTTTAAACTTAACTGACTTCATTTTAAGCGAAGCGGGGAACATAACATAGCTTTATAGATCGATTGTGGCCAAAATACTTCTAACCTTTTCGTATGCTTCCATAATTCGCGTTTTCAGCTCGCTCCACGTATCAATTTTTATAAAACAGATGTATTCCTTTATGTTGCTCTATCTATCAGTGTCAGATCATCTTGCACTTTTTTGGAAATAGTGAAATTTTAAGAAGAATATCATTTTAAATCGCTATGAATATCCAACCTACATAAATTTATCCACCTTTTATTGTTCTGGAAATTTTCATTTTCATTGTTCATAGAAAGGCATGCAGAATGGGGTTGATTTCGGGACAAAATGAAGTAGGTGGATATTATAACAAATTAAAAGAAAACTGATGAAAATTCAAAATTTTTCATACTAATTATAGGTTTTTTTTCCAGAAATTGTAAAAAAAAGTATAAAAAATTCCAAAATTTTGATTGTGAAAATTCGTAGCTCCTAAACGAAAAGGAAGAGTAATGTGGGTAGGCACTTATTTAAAAGCTACTATTGTTCTCGGTGATATAGCATTAGACTCGCGCACACATCATTTAGCAATCTTCCATGTTTCCGCTATTATATTTCAAGCAATTTTGTATAAATGTGGAAAAAAATGTATGATTACATAAAGTACATTTAGGAGTTTTCTCGACTTTATTTATCTTCTTCAGGCACAACAAACATTGTACAAATTTGACCTTGAAGTCTCAGTTTTCGTGGAACGCACAATATAAGCCGTGAAAAGTTCTATGATTAATTAGTCATTCTTTACCTATTTCAGCCACACTATATTTCTTAGCGCAGTTTTCGGTTACACACTTAGAACTCATCGTTCCTGCCCATACGTTGCAAAAGAGGTCTGATTCCATATTCCATATCCTCATGCGACTTATACAAAAAGAAAAGTGATCTTAACAATGACCTCAAAAGCGTATATAACAGCAAAAGGCTTATACATTTTTATTCATTAGTAGAGTAGAAATTTATATCGTTACGTTAAGCAGGAATCTAATGAAAGCCACGATGGTAATAGGTCCATGCAATTATTATCCACTAATACTAATAGAGGTATTCCACTATATGCAGCTTAAAGGACTTCATTTATAACAGCTACTAAAGGATTCTTCACGGATTTAAAGGATTCACGGATAATAGCTGTAGGTAAATTAAAAATAGAGAACAAAAAGACTAAATTCCTTTTATTCCGTAAAAAATATGAGGAAATTACATAATTCAAGTTTATTATTATCATATAAAAAGGGTCTTATTTGAACGGTTTCACTTTTTTCTAAGAATATAAATAGTTACTGCCCAAGCACACATATGGATAATTTGTAAAACCACTTCTAAAAGCCAAAAGAAACCTGAGATATTATCAAAGTCATTTTGAAACCACTCTGTACAAAAATAAACTCGACTCTTTATTACAGGACAAAAAATATTTTGAGAAAGCAGAAAAATGTCTACTAAGCCTAAACAAACTACCGCACTG
The DNA here is from genome assembly GCA_006980735.1 of Dasypogon diadema. Lineage (NCBI taxonomy): Eukaryota > Metazoa > Arthropoda > Insecta > Diptera > Asilidae > Dasypogon > Dasypogon diadema. The sequence goes on along the minus strand of QYTT01079874.1, from coordinate 16,731 downwards.
TTTGTTTCGAGATCTAAGCATAAAAGCAGAAATCCCAAAGTGACAATAATTTTGAGTAGTAAAAGCTGAGAAACGACCAAATGCTACCCAAACAAAACGATACCTGCCTACATATAGAGAAAGGTTGAAACAGTTTTAGGGACATATCTTCTGGCAAAATGTGAATATTCCACATAATCCTACTTATTCACACGAAAACATATCTAAATGCCCTTTGAGAAAACTTTTTCCATGACTAGAAAATTTGTATTTCCGTTTCCTTAAAGGATATTCGGACACATTCCAGAGTATGTAAAGGAGCACTCTATGGTACTAGGACAAGAGTATGTACCCAAAAGCATACGATTTCCTTGCTTACACAGGCAAAGAGGAAAACAGCAAGCATAACTGAATATATCCTCTCGTCTTTGCATGTAAAATGGCAACCCGTTGACAATATTATTACTTCATGAGTACTTTGCTTGAGGGAGCAGAAGCAGTTGGAGTCAAAGGAGCAAAGAAGCCAAGATCAAAAACGAGTTAGTTGAAATAAGTTTCAAAGGGATTTCCTCCCTTGCTGCTGCTACTCCTATACACATACTCAAATGATTCTACTGGCCTTTCTTACTGGCCTATATGTGTATTTCATGTCATATAAAAGGTATCGAATTGTGGCTTTCTGGTTGAAGTTTTGATCAATGAAATAATGACGAATTTAAATCGCAATTATTTTAACTCTGAGCAATTTTTATGATGTTGATGACTAAAAAAAGATCTGATACCGTACTGTGTCCAATATTTTTATTAAGATAACGAACCTAGTAATCTTTCAAATAAAAATTTCTAGTTCGCCTTCACCACACTCAAATTTTCTTTCGGGTATTTGGTTTTTTGAAGTAAAGGCCTATTTGTAAGTGGAACTTAAAACCACATAAATTACAATAGATGGAGCAATAATAAGCTTAATTTTTGCAAGTAAAAATTTGCCACAAACCACTTGCAATTCAGTAAGGCTAGCCGAAAAGGGCAGGACTATTTCCTTGATGAATTGCACGAAGCAGGCTACATTGAGCGGTGAGAGTGCTGAAAGCACCCCTTTCCATTTCTTTTTTTTTTTTCTTTGGGGAAAAACTAAGACGGCATAGGAATGATCTGTGTTCGGCGGACTGTCTTCATCCTTATCGAAATATATCATTTGTAGCTAAGTTCCTGTTGTAGCGTGAAATTTCATGATATCGTCTTGAAAAAAATTCTACTAATGTGACACAAATTTTAATCTCTTGGTTCTCTAGTGCTAGGATGAGCCGGAAACCTTCAGGTTAAATCAACAGTAACTTCATTCCATATGTGCCTTTCTTTATTTTTCTTTTCAGGCGCTTTCATAGGGTTCTGTATGAATATTCATCATGACATACTTACACCACACTCGGCACGATGGACGCTTAAGGTTGCATCACTTACAGATAAGGAAAAACGAAAACAATTATTAAAACTATCAAGCTTTGCCAACTACTGTCGGGATTTACTGTCGCCAACTGTAATTTGGAATTACGACATATATAAAAAAATTAGAAAATAAGAGACTACGTCGGGTAAGTGAAGCATTTCTAACTCTAGTCAATAGGAATGAAACTTAAATAAAAACAATGTAATAACTGTACACCTATTGCAATTAATAACTTGGTTCTGCATCAAAAATTTCGCGTGTGAAAAAACAAACTACATAAATAATTCAAATTTAATATAAAACAATTTTACAATGTAACTACCTTATATACGCCTCAACTTCGCCTTTCAAACGGGCATTATTCCTGTGGTAAGTTAGTAAAGTACAGATAGCCGTTAGAGTTCCACAGAGTATTCGTAGAGGTGAAACTAATGACAAGGAAACTGAATAAATTTACCAGTACATCTCCTCCCTGCTTTCAATCTCTCCCGCGCCCTGTCCACCATCGTTTGTTCAGTATCTCTCGTTGAGGAAGGTAAACAAAAATTTTCCCAGAAACAACACTTTTCTCGCCTGCTCGAGGGTATACTGAGTCCTATCATTACCACCTTCTTACCGCTCCCATCCGTCTAGGTTTTGTCCTGACTCCCAATCGTTACAAGCAAAATGCACAGGATGGACCTGGAAAAATTCCCTTAAAAGTGGGTGAAAAGATACACGAAACGGCCGAGAGTCGATGGGGCGTTGGGACAGGATGTTCAGCTGAATCTGTCCCCGAAAGTAAAAACAGTTGAATTTATAGATAGGTATCAGGGAGAGCCTGGGATGTCCTTTCGTGCCCATGAATATTCATACAGGGTGGAGCAATTAATTCCTCTTTTGCATTTAAAATTTTGTTTATCTTTAGCAAAAGTGTGTACACATATAAATTTTATGATTTCCCAGTGTTACCAGAGAACTTTAATGAATATTCACCTTTCGTTATAAACGGGCGAGAACTGCTTATGCTAGTCAACTTCGTTTGTGCGGTGTTCAATTTGAGCGTTTTTGGTTTAGTCGCACATTCTAGGATCCCAAGTTTGTTGCTGCTCAGTTTCCCTTCAACTTTTTATCTCGGGATATCTAACTGCATGAATTTGTGTGAACCGAGTTCCACCTAGGCAGAACGAGCAGGTATTTGGAAATCTTCTGCTTACACAAATGAAATTAATTCAAATAAATGAAGCTACAGGTGATAGGGAAACCAGCTAATAAAATAATTATTATCGCGGAATGTTGAATGCTGTTAAAGCTGGCCGAGAACATTGGATATTTTGACTTATAATCAATACGAGGTATTATTATTACTAAATTATATAGAAGGTTGCCCAAATGATGGACACTGCGACCTAAAGAAGATCAACTGTGCCAGGCCTCCACTTAATGCAAAAGACTATCCACTTGCTTCATGGTAGCAAGAACATCTGTTTGATCTCACCGGAAGTTAAAACTTACCGGGGGAAGATCCTTCGATATTCCGTCTCATTAAACAGACCCCTTTTAAAATGGCGATACTTTAGCCTATGACAGCCAGACGGCTCTTTATATAATAACTTTGGTAGTAGACCAAGCGATGATGCAGTGGAGTCGAGAAGATGAACCTTTCCTGGCCAGCTCATCAGCAGGCTCATGTCCCTCTAGAAATGTATTACGGCATTTTTCGATAAATTCGCTAATTTATGTAAAAATAGGGTAGAAGATACCAAAGTTTGGACTTTGATAATTCGCATCTACCTATGCAATGGCGTGATCATCCACTCCTCTTTTACTTAGAGTCCTAGTCATTCTCGAAAATAGGTAAAATATAAATTGTTTCAAAATTTGACACATTTTATTGTCCAATATGGCCTCCTAGGAAAATATGGCGATGTCTCAACCGCATCACAAATATGTTGTAGTGCACAAAAGCACTAAAATCGTGCGGATTTTGCATTAGTGTGTTCTCCAGTTCTTAACTGGTGGACTGAAATACTAAATATGCACAAAGATTTAAAAAGTTTCATATACTAGAGCGAGTCAGTTGTCTTTAAAGACCAAATTTGCAAAAAGCTCAAAAAACACCACATCTGCATCAAAATGAAATATATATTTCAGTATAGTGCACACAGGGTGCACAAAAACCGGAATAATCCTACGGCAACCTCCTTGTACTAGAGCTGTAAAAGTACAAAAACTATTTCTAAAAAAATTAAAGCCAAAAACTACAACAAACCAACATGTATCCCCAAAAACATTATTTTATTATCCATAGCATAAACTTATATACATACATATTTTTTCTTTTTTTTCAAAATGAAATATCTCAAAATTAAAAACAACAAATTGATCAAAGTTGTAAAAATCAAACATGTATCAAAATATTATCAAATTAATAAATGAATTGTGTTTTTTGTTAATCTTCGTTTCACACATCCAATTAATAATTAAGTGAATGCAATTAATAATTAAGTGTATGTAAAGGCAAGAGCGCCAAATACTTTTTAATTTCTTCTACTCTCCTGTAAAATTTTTGTTGTTGAATGTCTATATTTCTTTGTTCTTACTATTTTTCCATTATATTTTGAGTTTTTATATAGTTACATTTTTTACTTTACCACTTTGACAATCAAAACCATATGACAAGTTTTTAGAAATCAAACCCTACTTCCTAGTGCACGATGATACTAGAAAAAGTAGTCAAGTCAAGTTATTTTCGTAAAAATGACGGCTACCATACCACATTTTAACTAGTTAGCGCAGGTTCAACTGCGTACTCCTTTTACACTGGATTGAAGGACAACAATTTTCTCGTCTGGTCAGGAATTTTTACCAGCCGCTAATATTTGGGTCAACAATTCATTGACCAGTAATAAGGCAAGGAAAACAACTGACTATCACCAATAACTAATTTTTGCGAACGTTGAATTTTTTTTTTTACTTATTCAATTAAAATTTCCGTCAAACTCTTTTGGAGGTTTAGATTTGAGTCTGATTTTAACCGCGACCAAGAAAAGAACTTTTACTAGCAGAAAGATTTTGTTTCTTCTACCCATATTATCCTAACACTTATAAAATATTAAGCAAAAATTTTGGTTAGTTCAAATTTATTTGGAAACGTGCTTTGTCAAATTACCTCAGGACGCCCTTAGCCTTTTAAATGACAGTCTGAATATAGCTTCTATAAAATCACTTCAATTTCGAACTTTAGGCTTTTGAGAAAAAAAACAGAAAAACTCCAATATCCTTAGGAAGTTTCCGGATGCAAATTTTATCTACAACTACCATTTTAGGTAGGCACCCCTCGTTCAGCCTACACAAACTGTAAATATCTTCTCCTCGGCTCTCAACATCACCGCATTTTTTCATCTATTCAATGGTAGCGAATAAGTTCCCCTCATTATTTAGCGAAAGTCAAGAGCTCTTGTGACCTGTCTTCTTGAAAGCTGTCTTCAAGAGCCTAACCGACATTAAGGCTAAAGAGATTAAGCGGGACCCGAAAAGGTATTTTAAATACCTTTATCTATCTGTAGTCTTGGTCGACTGCTAGTGACAGAAGCGGGGGCGGAGAAAAAATGAGGGTATGCACCACATCAGTTCAGCGGAGATTACAGATGTGGACTCTACGGGTGGTTCACGAAATATAAAAGTTATATAATAAGGTGGTTTTATCTGCCGGAGACATTTTAATAAAATTTCAAATTTTAAGATATCAATTGCTCTTCAAAGGTGGTTCTCCCGTCAAAATCTCAACCGCTTACTTCAGATTTTCTTTCATGACGTAGTTTTCAGATTTGGGAACATCAAAGGGTTATAGCACCACTTTCAGTAGACTTTCTACCCGACATTTTGCAAATCCCTATTTTTCCTACAAGTAGAATGGAAACGAGTAAAAGGGAAATAAAACGCATTTACTGCTAGCAGTGAATCCAACTTTTGTAGGTCTTTGCGTATTTGTTTTCAATTTTCGATCCCCCTTTCTCCACGGGCTAATAGACAAAATCCCACAAAGGAAATCTTCAGCGATGAACTTTATGATGGCATAAAATCCAATAGCAAAATATGTCAAATCAAGACCAACGCACATTAAGTTTATGTGTACAAAGGACGGAAGTCCTAAAGTTGTGTGACAGAGATTTTCCAGGAGTGATATAATCTTTCAGTTAGAGGATTTTTTGCCTTTTCTGCTTTTGCGAGTAATTTTATGCCTTTTTGATCTTAACATTTTGACTCAAATACCTAAGTAAAAATCAATATATTGTGACTCAAGAAATTTAACGTAAAATGATGTAATTTTCAATAAATAGGGACACGATGAACTTCGGTTTAATATTTCAAAGATCTTGTGGAGGAATCTTACTTTAACGCTTCAATTTTAATTTAATCTTCTCCCTTTCTCAACTCTATGTATCACATTATCTCCAGGTGTAAAAAGTGAGACTACAGCAACTTAGATTTGTAACTTTAAATGTTTTTAATTCCAGAGTTGTTCGTAAGCCTGAATGCATCTAAATTAAGTAGAAGTAGTTTAAGAGACAATTATTTAACACATGTCGTCTAAATTCGAGCTTTGAGAAAATTCTTAGACAAAATTTTTAAATTTTCATATTGAAATTGATTTAATTTATGTATTAAGCAATTCATATATTTGTTCATAATAAAAAAAATCGCATTGCTAACAAATTTCATTTGACTAAAAGTGTTGCCTTTCTGTAAGCATAACCAAACTTAATATATTTTACTTAGCAAAATGTTTTGTTACACATGGTTCGTTCCTACAATAATAACATTTACAGGGATACAATTATTTATTATTTATCAATACAAAAATATTTGCGTGTATTTAAAAAACATTTGAGAAAATTAAGAAATTTGTTTCAATTATGTACATTTGGAATTCATAGTATGACTGCAAAAATAAATTGATCAATGTAATTTACGTTCTCTTTGATACTTAAGCGAAGTTTTTTTTCAAAATACCCATAAGGGGCAGGCATAACATTTTAAAGAATCTCATTCCAAGTTCTCTATACAAGCTGTTAAATTTATAATCTCTTAGCCTCAGTAGCACATACTCTCAAATGTAGAAATCCAAAGGATTCAATCCAGGAGATTTTGGACGCCATTCATTTTTGGGAATGAAATTCGTCAAATTTTTGACTTTTTAACACTTTTCTTTGTGGTGTACGTTGACGTTACGTCTTATTGAAAACAATAATATCCTTTGTAATACCTCTGGGTCATTTCAGGAAAAATCAACTAATTTGGGAGAAAATTCTGAATTGACCCCCCTCCCTCAAAATTGGGCTCACCGACAAGCATGCAAGACATGTAATAATTAGTATAGCGAGGCCAACTGACAGGGCAGAGGAAAACAGAAAAATTTAGTAATAATGCTTTAATAAAACCCAGGATGGAGTTGCTTCTACAGACCAACTGGTTAATATGAGAGATAAAATCAAATTTTGATTCCAAAATGGCACCCAAATCCTTGACAGATTGCACTCGAGGGATACTGTCAAATATAAAGGGAACACGGCCTCTAAAGACCGACATAAACTCACACTTATTGAGCTCCAAACCCTTCCAACAACACCAATTGTAAAACACGTTTAGGACCATCTGAAGGGAAGCGCAGTCACTAATATCGCTTATGAATGAAAAGATTTTCGTATCATCAGCATAGATTATCACTTTAAAGTGTCTTAAAAAATCCAAAATGTCATTAATGGAGTTTATGAAGACAAGAGGGACAAGATGGCTTCCCTGGGGTACGCCAGATGTGGTCTTTAGACTCTCCAGCGGTAACCACGGAAAAGCACCTGATAAGACCCTTCAGATAGGTGAGAATGAATCCACTTCAAAAATAAAGCTGGGAATCCAAGTTTCCGTAAAATAACCGAATGAGAAAGTTTGTTAAAAGCCTTGCTGATATCTGTATAAATGCCAATCTCTTTCCATATTGTTACCAAAACCAGCATTTGTATTAGAGGTAAATTCCAGTAAGGTCGTAAATCTGCCCGAAACAAAACCAAGCTGATTGTCAGCGCTAGAACAGCCTTCAAAGGTCATAGAGGAAGGATAACCGTCTACCTTCCTCTTGACGTTTACGAATTCGAAGAAAGAGCATGGATCAATCAGATATTATTCGTAAATAGCCGATGAATGTGCCCTGCAAGGCAGCAAGATTTGATTCAAATAAAAATTTTTACGTTTTATTACTTTCAACTATATTTCTAAACGATAATAGACAACACTAGTTATGTAATATTGTTATCAAGAATAAAGGTTATTACTTTCTTTACACTAGTTGACGAAAAGCTTCATATCTGTAAATATTCTTGAAAATATTTTTCTTTCACCTTGAGTTCAGCCCTGTTAGGTCTCCTATTTTATACCCTACATCTAGGCCTGTAGGGTATTATAAGTTTCAGCAAACGTTTGTAACTCAAAAAAAATATCCATGATAGAGAGAAATAATTTAAATTGCCATTAATGGGAGAAGAGAAGAAATCGTTTAACAGATGTCCGTCTGACTGTTCGTCTGCCTGTCTGTCCGTCTGTCCATTTACGCGTTATCTCAAGAACGCTTTGACCGAGAGATTTTAAATTTGGTATACAGATACCCTATTAAAATATGTGTGCTAAAGTAAATTCATATTTATATTGGATCACATCTCCTCAAAACAATAAGATTGAGATTTTAATTCTTCAAATTCGTTGTCCTTTTGCACACAATTTAAGATTTCATTCATAAAGGCAACGATTATAGTTGAATTCAAGGTCAACCATTCCAAGAGAGATCATACAAACTGTATTGGCAATATTGGCATTACCTTTTTTATCACCAGAAACCTAATCCTCATCATATCGTCTCTCTTGAAATTTTTCGTTTGTACAGGCCATTTTTCTCACCAAAAGCAGCGCCAAAAGATGTAAAAGTTTTGTGAGCTCAAACTAATTAATTTATGTAATTACCATAATTGAGTTATAAATTTTAAAATGGACATCAACTGGATTCACAAAGATTACTTCGAATTAAATTTCGAGAGGGAAATCCAAATCCACTTTCTGCACCTCTCCTTTTCTAGCTAAACGTCCTCGAGATCTCCTTCAAAAGTCCTCGTCTATAAAATTCAATTAAGCAAAGCTTTTAAATTAAACAGATTAAAGGACGAAATTAACATCTCTATAAATTTTTTTTGGACAGTAGTTATTAATATCAGGACTTTGATGTCTTTTGCAATTATCCTCACTTTCTGCACCTCTCCGCAAGGAGCAAATTGCTGCGCCTGTATCTGCGTCGTGGAAAGACTCACAAAACGAAGCACTAACACTCAAAGTTTCCATCATTTTCAGTTGAAACTTCAATACCCAATTAATACTTCTTACAGAACTTAAATTAATTTTCCAACTAATTTCGTTTATCAGAGGATGAAGGATACCAAAGCTAATGCCTGAGCAAGCCATGATCTCCTTCCTTCTCTGCCGAAGAGCCATCGTGATTGCTCTTCCATGGTGGCAGCAAAAGATACAAAAAATGTTATCCATTTTGCCAAAGCCAGTGCACGTACATCCTGCAGGATTCGTCACTTTGCGGAGCAGTTTCACTTTTCTATTAACCGTAATCAATTATGTCGGGCTTTTATGATTTGCATCGCACGTCTAAGACGACTTTTTTCGCTCGACTTATAGTATAGATGATTGCTTGAGAGGCTGCACCTGTTTTCTTGAGAGTCTTCTGTCACTCCTCGCATTTCTTATGCCTTTCTGTTCTCTCGCGCTAAAAGAAGTTTTTTCTGCAAGCTTTAGAGATTCAATTTGTCTGCATCCGGGAAGCTATGATGCCATTGATATGCAAATGGTTTTCACACAGTCACCCCCCATCCACTTCCCACAACTAAATCTTTATAGAAGTAGATATAGGGGAATGTCGAAGGGATGACAACATAAGACGAATAGTGGAGCTGGCGCTCCTCCGTAGACCTTGCAACTGTTTATTATTACTGCAGAGTAGGTAACTTCGTTAACCAGGAAATGGCTTGGCGTTGCCGTTGCATCCCCGCTTTGGCTCCACAGCCTATGTTAACTGCGACTGCATTTGACAAGAGTTGTAAGGAAGATTTTTTTCCTCCAGAGCTACTAATGCGGAGACAGAAATAGCAAATAACCAAGCGGCGAAACAACTCCACTATTAATAAATTGGCTTATTCACTTTAAAGTTTTATTCAATTTCGTTCGCAACCGGTTGGTCCTGGTACGCGTTGCACGTTGACTTCGCTGTGGGCTGCTCCCCCCCTATTCGCACAGCCGCTCGATCCCCATCGCCACTGTCCTCATCATTTTTTCTGATGCTGAAATTTTATTTAAGGAACTTTTTTTTTATTAAGTTTGAAGCTAAGGAAAACTTCTAAAATTGTGTTTTGAAGTGTGGAACGTGAGAGCTTTTTTGATGTGCAAGGGAGATATGTTCGTTTTTTTTCCACTGCTGCTTTTTTCTTGCTTTTAAGGGGGGCTTGGTAGTTTTTTGCTGCCACACCATAGAAGGTACTTCCTAGCCAGGAGTTGTTACTGCTACAAAACTTTCACAGCTTACTGAAGAAGGATGATCACTTGGAGGACTTTCTTCCTCGTATAATGAGACTTTCTCGCAAGCTTGCGAAGTAATTAACTTTAAATGGAACTTGTTAAAATTGTAGTTCATATTTCGCTAATTATTAGTCCGCAAGTAAGATTGTCTTCGCGTTTGAAAAATTTAAAACACGTTTTTTTCACCTTTGAGCTCTCCGTTATTATCTAGAAGCTTCAATTTAGCACTGGTTAACAACCCATTCCACCTTTTGACGGATTCAACCCAAAGTACAATGCCACTTAATTAGGCTGTTTCCACGCTGCGAAGTCTCATTGTATTTGGCCGACCGTATATTAATGGGTATTTTAGTGTAATGGACGATTTTTTGGCTTTTTTAGAATTATTTTCAAGGAATCTAGACAAGTTTTTTAGTTTGGCTTTTCTATTTGTGTTTTCCTTTATGTTTTCTTGTTTTTTAATGGCAAAGGTAAAGCACGCCTAGGAGACTTGAAAAATGATGAAACTTTGAAAGCTGAGTATTGACTTTCTTGATTCTTTTCAGTTTTCAGGGGCGAAATCATCGGCGTTTTAATTTAAATGGATAAAGGGTCAGCTTTCAAATTTGAAGCAATCTTTGGACAGTGGATGAAAACTTATTTATCACGTACACATTTTACGTAATATCAATTAACACTTTGCACTCCAAAGGAGAGTGTGAGTCACTATTATGTTACAGCAACTTAGGCGTTGTTTTTTAATTGGTATTCAATTAAATACAATAAGCTGATAGGTGAATAATTAGGTTGTGCTTTTTATTATAAAAAATTTTATTGGGTCGTCATTTCGTAATAATAAATGTCCTTGAAGTTGGAGTGCAAAGGGTTAAAGCATTCAATTACGTCAATTACTCCATGAAGGAGTTGACCAAAATGACCCATCTTCAAACCTTTTCTTTCCATTTTAATAAGGTATATATATATATATATCAAATTTAAAATTTCCAGCTGAAAGCCTTCTCGAGATAAAGCGTGCACAGACAGACGTACAGACAGATGGACATCTATTAAACGAGTCCTTATCTTCTCCCATTAATGGCAATATGGCTTATTTCTCAGTCTCATGAATATTTTTGTGCGTCATAAACCTTTGCTCAAAGCTATAATACCCTCCATCTAGGGTGTTTTCAAAAAATTTCTAAACTAAAAATTAATATATTAGGAAGAGTTGTAGTTGATAGATATATAAAGCGTTTGTTTTGCATAATTATGCAACTTGCTTTCAAAATACTAATAATAATTAGTATATATTGACGGTTACGATCCAAGCTCTCAATTCACAATTTCATCATACCCACATCGTCTTATATTAATATGCAGTGCATTTAACTTCTACGAGATGGCATAAAGTTCATACAAGAGGCGCCACTTTAGTAGACCATTGAACATATCAGAAATTTACGGTATTGGAATAACTGCATCCGAGTGGAAAGGAAATGGTGGAGATAATACCATTAAAAAAAGTTATGTACAACATTCATAAAAATACCGACCACATTTCGGGGAGTAGAGAAGAGGTAACTCCTTAAATATTCTGGAGTTTTATGAGCCAGAAGGAGCAAATCAAATCAAAATGAAATTTCAATATTAAAGCACATATCAACAAGAGAAGCTTGTTCAATTTCAATATCCAAATGACTCCCCGAACTATACCTGCACGAAACTTCTCATATCTTCAACAAATTTTATAACAACATAATTAAGGACAATAGAAATTCTGATGATCCACTTGAAGCCTTATCGTGGTATCAGACATCTGAAACTAAGAAGAAAACATCCCCGAAGGAAATTGTAAACCCTCGTGGAAATAAAAACAAAGTGCGGAATCGACGAACAGAAATCAAATTAAATTTTCAGATTCAGCGATGCACAAAAGATAGCTGGATGGGGGAGCTGAACGTCAGTGTGGGTGGTTGCTACGTTCAAGTAGCGGAATGGGGGCAGCTCTAGAGAACTAATATTTTCATAAATCTCAAGTGTGTACTTTCCATCCTCAACTACTTCTTTCCTTACTAACACAAGTTGGCAAAACCAAAGTCAAGAAACGTAATAAAAGCTCTTTCCCTCTGAGTTGTTTACAGGATATCAAGGCAGGGAAAATTATAGAAGACATAGGCGGTAGTGGAGCCTGCTTATATCTCAGGGCTATGATGAAGGAACTAGTAGAAATGTAAATAAAAGTAAAAAAGGAAAAAAAAAATCTGCAACTGGAGCGGTATGGGGAGGGGATATTCCCTTAAATTACGTACAAATTGTCTTATACTGTTTAAGATCCTTGAGTTCACTTTTCTTTATCAGTTTTATGCTTGCTCGTGTGACTTCGCATCCTTATGCGTCTCAGGTTTGTATGAAAGAGGGCACACAGTCAAGTGCGTTTTCAATGCGGGGATACGGCATAAAGCGAGCTCTTTTTGAGAGCGCTTCAAATCGAATTAAGGAAACAATATTCCACCATTAGACTCAAGTGGATGGAAAATATTGCCAATTTATGATCAGCAGCTTTCATCTTTATAAGTTTCTGATTTTCTTTTGAGTTTAGGGATTGCAACAATAGATAGAGACTTGCTATAAGATATAAAAATGTATCCTGATTTCGATTTGGTCTTTTTAATTAAGATATATTAGTTTATGTTAAAGTCATAGGTTGTCTCATTGTTCTTCAGTACGTTTTTTAGTCTGTCACTATAATTATGCGTACATATGAGACTCTTTTGTCATATTTCTGCAGGTAAATGATGCCATCAAATATTATGGAACGGAGGCTAACTATTTTACTATCATATTATATATAAATACTCTTAGCCGAAGTTTGTAACAAACGTATATATATACTCTTCGGCAACCATTTGTGTTCACCTTCGGTTTTTAGCGAAAATAATAATTGTCTGAGAAAATTCTAACTAATTGAATTTCGTAGCTTTCAGGGTGCATTTAAAATCAGCGCTTTTAAGAAAAACATAATCTACGTATTAAAAATAATTTCGCATGCGATAGTAAGAAAATATTAGAATAAGTACATAGGAATTTACTTTAAATAATTCGTTCGCGTTACAAACATTTTGGTTACCCCGACTTGATCGTGTAGTGATCACAATCATCATTTTAGCGAAAAATTCACCTACAGTTCCAGTGATAGAATTATAGTAAAGTTTTTAGACCTACGTATAATACGCACGTAGTAGATGAGATTTTTCAAAGAAGGTACGTAGTAGATGAGATTTTTCAAAGAAGGTAGACTATTTAAAACGTTTCCAATTACTATAGGCTCTATTACGTGCCGCCATAAGCCAGGGAATACCGGGAGAGAACCAAGAACACTTAGGGTTGCCGAAGGTTTTAGTAACTACAAAAACGTGGTTTCTATATGTAGAGTTTCATACAGAAACATCTTAGTAGAGAATGACGTCAAAGAGACGGGCGTGTAACATCAAGGAAAATGCACTATACATTGAATGGCAAAGGAATCGAATAGAGTTACAGTGCCCTCGGGCGGGTTTTTAGCATAGGTGGCAATTACAGTAAGGCTCTTTTTCTAAAGTGGGTACCAAAACAGTGGTTACATGAATTAGAACAGATATGAGAACTAAACAATCTAAGCTAAGGGATTCGTTATACAGTGATGCTCCAAAGAAGCTACCCCGAGAACTTAATAGAATAACATAAAATGTACCTAAAATCAACACATTTGAGAAACAATTCTAGATTCTGCATAACTTTATTAAAGGAATCTTGAAGCTTTCCTAATTTAATCCTATAAAATTCAAACTAATATGAATATCAAAATACCTCAAAGGTCTTGAACATCTGTGCACATTCTCGGTTGAGAAACAATTATCGCAAAAAAATTAGAAATTGAATTTAAATCGATTCAGTTACTGCACACACCAAAAGCCGTAGTCGCAGGCAAAATTTTAATTAACTTTGGCATTAATTCATTACACTGTCGTCAGAAACTCATCGACATCAGTCTTCGGTACCCCGAATATTCAACAGTTGAAAGTCAAACATTCTGCTCCGCATTAATTTGCTCCCAGACTCAGATGAAATTTGTTTTGGAAGCTTTCTGTATACGCACTCCTACCTGAATGGAGAATAGTTTTAACTAGGACTTCCAGCAAAACCAGGTAACAATCGATTTGTGATGGAGAACGGTGAGTGTGCTACAGCTGAGTAGGCAAATATACACCTTCCGTCTTGATTGAATCATAATATATGTACGTGCCGAACTAATCTAACCCTGGCCTCAACCTTAGTGTGAAGTTGTCGAATTAACCCTCATACATGACGGATTAAAATCTCATCAAAATATTCAAATTTGCCACATATGTGTTTACTGTGCAAGTCATTATATATCAACAACCATCAAATGAAATTCGTCACAATTGTTGGTATCCATACTAGTAATGTCGTTTTCGGGTTAAATTCGAATCACATAAAGGCGCTTATGCCAATTTGAATTGATCCTTCTGATTTGGACCAGTTGGATTTAATTTGCATTCAAAATGATAATAATTGGATGCAGCCTAAACTTTGGATTTATATATTAATTCTTCTTGTGGGAAGAATGCACGATATGCCATGAAATGTGGAGGGCAAAGATTGACAGCAGATTAAAAAATATATTATAATAACTTTCTCAATGAAGAACAGTTTTGATAACTTCTGATTTCGTAGCTTTCGCACGGCTATGACCTCATTATCTCATACACTCGAAAAAAAGGTTCTTCTAATATGTCTGTAGTGGAAATTTTTATATTTACTGGAAATAATGAGATCTAACACGTCTAAAATTTATTCCTTATACACATAATTCTTAAAATAATTCTGTGAAGGTACCAACAATAATATCGTACACAAATAGTCCGTGGAGATTACCATCTCAGAAACATTCCAGCACGTTCGAAGCGTAGCAGAAAATGTTTAAAAATGATAAAACTTTCAGAATTAACCGAGAAGAATTCAATGAAATAGCCCAAGCAATTCTGAATTTATTTTCTACTGAACGTACAAACTGGAACGTACTTTGTACAATCCAAAGGACAAACACAACCACGATTAAAAGTTTACACAGGTTATACGAATTTGAGACTAGCCCTACAAGATGTTGGCTTTGTTCCGAGTAGTTTTAAAGCTTCTAATGCATCAGGTATTAAAGTATTAACTAACGAATACTACTTCATTTTATTGAAATATTAAATGTACTCAGTTAATCTGAAACAGCTGGAAGTACCTGCAACTGTCGAGTCAGAAGAAAAAGAAGCTGATGTTTATAGCTTTGTTTTATGTCATACGTTTCCTTGGGAAGAAGGAAAAAAAATTGCAGATATTGCGTAAAACGCCGGCAAAATTTTTAGAGGAAGATAAAAATTCAATATATCATTTTCAAAATATCCAGAACTCTCTTTGGAAAGATTTATAATTTAAAAAAAAAAATTGTTTTTGTTGATACCGATATATCCGTCAGCTGGAACCATTGAAAATTTAAAAGATGTGGCAAAGAAAATAATTAAGGTAGCCACTAAAAAAATAAGGATAAAACTCGAGGAGCTTAGGATCTTTCCAGAAAATACAGGTACGGTTATTTCTTAATATGTTATTCTAAAAAACGTTAGATTTCATGTATCTTCAAAATTAGTACAAATTAATGGAATAAAAATTTTACCACTCTTGATGATGCAAAGGGAGGGAAGGGCGAAAAAAGCTACAGACCGAGCAAAGTTGAGCTTTTAAAAACAGTCTTGCCGGATTTCGATGTAACTACTAATGCTTTGTATTATATTTGATTAAGTATTGAATTATTCTTTACAGAATAAAATTATAGCTGATAAATTTAAATGCGAAAAAAATGAAACGCAACAAGGGAATTATCAACCAATGGTATTTCTGCTAGACTTCAAAAATCCTCTGGCATATGTGAAGGTACTTCAAAAGACATACTGCTTACTTAATCCTTTACTAGGTTTTGAAAAGTGCTTTAAAATTTTTTTAGCTCTTAATTGTGAATATCCCTTAGAAAGCTACCACGTTTGGAACTTTATTCAATTAAAACTAATTACGATAATCCTTGCACAAGCACTTTATCTAAGGAAATAGAAATTCTTAACCAGTCATTATGCAAATAGATACTATAAAAAATTTCATAGAACATACCAAGAAGCATTTCATAAGAAGTCCAATTATTTTTGAATGTCCCTATAAAAATTGCAAAAGAAAATATAATTCAAATTCCTCTCTTTCTTATTGTAGAATTCACAATACTGATAGTAGTAAAGCTACTGAGGGAAATTCAAATGTGGATTTAGTTAGTAATAATGAATAAAATGTTACGCTTGAAAATTTAAGCAATAATTTCCGATCGAAGGAAGAAATTATTAAGGAATATAAATTGGAAACATTAAAGTACTCTACTTCTTTATTTGCTGATGAATATCTTCTGCGTAAAAAAAGTATATAACGTAATAAAAATATGTCATTCACATTTTGCTAATCTTGTTCCGCCCTAATTCCACAATGCGATTTCCTTTTAAAAAGACAAACAAATCAGAACATAAAATATTAAAAGAACTTAAAAGACAACAAGTCCTGATTAATTTTATTGATTATGAGTTAAATTCAAATATTGGTCGTTATGACAAATAAGAAGAAATTTTCATTACAATAAC